>UCOK01011727.1:0-55654 GCA_900474325.1 Synergus umbraculus
ATATATATATATATATATATATATAAAAGGAATTCACTGGGTTAATCAAACTTATAAAGAAAAGCAATATAAGTTCCACATTTCCTAATTAATTAATTTCGCAAAATTTATTTCTGTGTTTTGGATCAATTGATGTTTAATGCGATTGAATACCAAGAGTTTTTACAGAAATTTTACAATTATAAATCAATTGTAAACTCGAAAAAAGTTCTCGTTAAAATAGCCAGAATTTGAATTATTCTAGAGAAAATAATGTTATGTTTATTATTATTATGGTTATTTTAAATCAGTTTTTCTGGTAAATGTATAAGAATTTATGATAAGAATAACTAGAATTTTTTTACTAGACATTTGTCTGGTTTAACATTCGTTATTATAACTAAACTAGCAGAAATTTACTCAATGTCCAAAATTTTAAGAGATTTCAAGTGACTAATGGATTTCCAGAGATTTTAAAAATATTTCAAGGGGTTTTATAAAAACTTGAAAGAACTGCAGGAGATTTTGTGATTTTAAGAATCAGTTAATTTTAAAGGAATACTGCGAAGAGATTTTAAATTATTGCAACTTATTTTAGAGAATTTCAAGGGATTTTTAAGAGGATTTAGAAGAGTTTAAAGATTTTCAAAATATTTCACAAGATTTCAAGATATTTTAACTCGTTTTAACGAATTCCAAGGAATTTCAAGATATTCAAAAAAGTCTATGATTTCAAGATATTTAGAAAGATTTTAAAGGATATTAAGATAGTTTAATTAATATTGGGCAGAAATTTCAGACGTCTTTTCTGACGAATTTTTTGGTTTCCATTTTTTTTTGTTTATAATGTTCAAAAAATATAGAAATCATTTTTTAAATTAATGATGCCATTTTAGAATTTAAAAAAAATTATAGATAAAAGTTAAAACACCAGTTAAGACTGACAAACTGACACAAGAAACAATTTTTTAACAAAACAAAGGATTCTACACAATTTCAAATCAAAGGATTTTAAAATTAGAAGTATGCAAAAAAAATTAGAACTTTTAATTTTTGAATTATAAGAAATTGTCATTCTTTGTCTAATTTCAGGAACCTAAGCAATAAGTTTCATAAAATTCCTTTGAATTTCATAAAATGTTTTAAAATTACTCAAAATCCCCAGAAATATCATTAAATCGTTTAAAATATCTGAAAATCCAATGAAATGAAAAATTCCCTTGAAATCATTTAAATGTTCATCACATTACATCAGGGGCGGCGCAGCCCCTTTTTTCCATGTATGGATTTACGATATAACACCGGTGTGGGGGGTGGGGGGGTCAACCGAAATTTTTTCTTTTCTTTTTGTTTTCCTTTGTCCATCATTTCTAGATATAAATCCAGACAGTTTTTCATGTATGGAATTTCCATACATGAAAATTTCCATGTATGGATTTATCCATGGCATCCATACTGTCTGCGCCGTCCCTGCATTACATACTTATAATAAAATTCCACAAAATATCTTGAAATCCTTTAAAATTATTTAAAATCCCATGAAATCTAGTTAAATATTTTAAATTCCAGTAAAATCTCGCCAAATCGGTTTATATTTCTTTAGATTCAATAATAAAATCGCAATAAATGATAAAAAAAATCCCTCAAAATTTCTAAAAATCACAATAAATTTCATACATCGAAAATAATCTGAAGATTGTTTTCAAATTCGGCAAATTGAAAACAAAAAATCGTCCGAAGAAAGAGGCGTCTGAAACTTCAGTCCAATTTAATTGATTTAAAAAAATTTCAATAGTTTTTAAGATACTTAAAAAAAAAATTTAAGATTTTTTAAAAATTTCAAATGATGTTTGGCAATTTCTTTGATTTTATGCAATTTTCAGAATTACCAACTCTTGAATTTTTGGTACAGGTAATCAATTAAACTAAAACTAGACTGAACTAAACCCAACTAAACCAAAAAAAATGACTGTTAATCTATTTTTTTATTCTAAAATAGCGAAATTGGCTTATATTACCGCTTATTAGCGATAATTTTCCAAAAACCTACCACTACCGACAAGAAATAGAAAAAAAAACCTATAAATTGCCCTAAATTTATAGTCATCCTATAAAGGTGAGAAAAAACAGTCCCTTCTTAACATAACATTCCGAAATAACAATAAGAACATTAGAACACACGAAAAACTTCTTTATACATATAATATTAGTCATTAAATTTCCATAAACGACTGGAATTATTCCATTCATAAGCATGGGGACATAGCATGTTCAATTCTCGTCAAATATTCATAAGTCGAAATTAGTGGATGTCGATACCGTGAGGTCTTCATCATTATATCCTGTATACGCTTATATTGAATAAACAGGGGAGAAAACGAGAAGAAAGTGGTCTCATAGAGTGGGGGATTGAGAAAGACAAGGAAAGGGTTAAGACTGATCAGGTGAAGGGGTTGGAGAGGGGGGTTTTCAAGTTACCCCCTCTTCAAGAAAGTCGAGGCGCTAGGCAGAACATCAAAGGGAACCGACTTCTCGTTCGCGAGGTGAAGAACCGGCCATCTCCGGGCCACACACGAATTGCTTTTATATACTTACTTTACGTTCTATACCATGAAAGTGTAATACCTTTTTGGCCTGGCGTGCCGGCAGAATGGGCTTTCTGCGGATTGGCTCGCAAGGTCGCTGGGAAAATCAGCAGCCTCATATATTGTCCAACCACAACGGCATCACCTATTCCTTAATTATTCCAACTTGCAACTTATTCGCATTTCTGTGTGAAATTTCTTGAAAACTAAAATACTTGAAGATATTCTTGAAGATATTCTTAAAGATATTCTTCTCTAAAGTTCATTAAATAAATATAATAATATACTTTTGTCAACATCCTCAACATCATCTAAATTCAATTACCAGCTTAATTTATAAATCACTCCAGAAACTCGTTTCCATCGTCCCTGAAATATCGAACAAGCCTTGATGATGAATTGCCTCAACTGCCTATTGCAAGGCAATCATGATTTTTTTCAGCAGTTAAAATTCGATCTGATTTGACACGACAAGCTGCTGCTGCTGCTGACAACAATGAAAATTTGGACTATCACTTTCATTGCAAAGAGGAGAGACTTTTCGTCATTTGGACAAATGGTGTATCCTCTCAACCCTCGACAATATCAAGTCATCAACGTGTATTCTGTACATTGACGAGCCTGTCGGGATTGTATTGCAGGAAAGGGCGTGACAAATCTTCTTCTTCAGTGCCATTTTCGGGCTTACGAAGTTAGTTTACGTACCGCGCGGGCCAATCATTACACGAAGTGTGTGACAAATCGTAGCGGGCGCGCGCTATTCGAAATTGATGAAGCGCTTTTCGGTGATCGAAGGGCGATATGCCCTAGGGGAGAAGATATAGTCTCTTACAGACTTACACAGATTCACTCAGTCACTGTGCCTTTCTGAAAGCCGAGAGTATACAGGCCTTTTTCATTCCAAGTGGTTAGTGAAACTGATTCAAGCTAAATGGACCTTAAATAGAGTTCCAATTGACTGCCACCGCAGCTTTCACACAATGAAAACGATCGCGGGCTACCCGAAAGAAGTCAGGTAGGGACCACCGGCCATTGCTTTGAAAAAGTCTTTTAAATTTTTATTAAATATAACTCTGACGAGGGCTGGACCACAATATCATTTTCGGCCTTTACAAAAGGAGGCTAGACACTTGAAAGTGTGAAAATCTGTTTGATATATTATTTTATTAGGGCCTTATGAAGGACAAAGTATTGGTACGTCTGTGTGCGGTACAAGTTTTTCTTTTAGTGATGAGGAATATCTCGATTCTACGAAGATCGATCTTTTTTACTCGATATTGATTCAAAATCGACAATTTGACTTTTTTTTTTTTGATTATTTCCTCTTCAATTTTTACAGTTCAACTTTTAACAAGAAATATAGTTTAGGCAAAATTATCTGTGTAATAAAAATTTCGTATTGTTTTTTAATCTTACAAAACAATAGCTTATTTTCTTTAATTAAAACATTTTCTAAAATTCTGTTTATTGTACTTAATTTAACAGTTCTTTTAGGATTCGTTAAAATTAAATAAATAAATGTTTTAGATTCTTTTCTAAAAATAATTATTTTACAGTAAAATACTTCATATTTGTCAGAAATATTATCATAAATAATACTTATTAATTGCAATTTACAAAAATTAAAACCGTTGTTCTTGTTAAGAAAATATATTTAAGTATATTTTCCTTTATTATTAGAAAATTATTATTATTAGATTAATGGATTGAATCGAATCAAGATACATAATTTCAGAATCAATCATCTCTTAGAATTGATTCTTTTTTTTAAAGATCGTTCATCCCTAATGAATGATAAAAAGATGCGAAGTTTTAGACAAATAAAAATATCTTGAATTATTAATTCTTAAAATCTTTTCACAATTTCGAACTTCTCATGGAATGTTTCATATATAGAGCCGAATTCAGTTTAAAAATTGAATTCAACGAAAAAGATCTATATTTTTGAGATTGATCTATTTTGCCATTTTTGTAGCATAAAATTCATTCGTCTACGCAACCTGTCTTTAAATTCATGTCTAGAGCATTTATAACAAAACCTAGTTGGAGACAGCTCTAGCTCAGATGATTAGAGTGTGAACTATATTCATATATTCTAATACGAGTATTAGCCTGTCATGGGTTCGAATCCCAATGCGGAGAAATTAAATAGAATTTTTCTTTCCGCTCCATGGATGTTTGACATTTCCGTAGAATTTTATCATACCCCCCCTCCCCACCCCCACAAAGTGTCCATGTAGTCTAGGGATGGCCCCTTTAATTATTTTATAAAACTGTGAAGTTTAAATTTATTAAATTAAGAAAATTTCCTAAAAAATATCAATCCCATTAACAAAAACAGTAAATAGTTTAAAAAAAAAGAAACTCGATGGGATTTAAAATACTTACAATACAATTTTTTTAAAACGCGGATTATAATAGGTGTCAACATTCTTTTTTATATCTATAAAAAGTTGTATAAAATTGTATGTATTATTTATTTGTCGATTTAAGGGCATGTATTACTTACCCGATCCCTACCTTACCGACATTTTTTTCTCTGTAACGCTACGTCTACATTTATTGAGATACCACATTGAAAATTTCTATATTTGAAGCTAAAGCCTTAAGGTACGTTTTTCTGGTCCTAAATATTGACATTTAAAAAAATTTAAGACTAGACAAACATACATTAGCATATTTTCTTTAATTTTATAAATTTTCAATTTGATATCTTTATAAATGTAGACGTAGCGTTACAGAGACAAAAATTTCGGTAAGGTAGGGATCGGGTAAGTAATACATGCCCTTAATAATTACTAAACCAAATATTATGAAATTTTCTTCGTTTTACAGTTTTGTAAAATTAAATTGTCATCCACCCAGAAAAAAAAGTTTCTTTGAATCAGATAAACATTTCTTTGGCTCTATAACAAAAAAATGTTTATTTGATTCAAAGAAATTTTGTTCTGGGTGAATTAAATCAATCATTGCTTTTTTCGATAAAATAGTTGATTCAGAGGGGGTAAATTTCTAGAATGTTCTCTAAATTATCCTTTCCCGAAAAATTTACATTTCTTCAAATTTTTTTAAGACCCGAGGACAAGAATCAGAAGAATTCAAGATTCAAATTGTCGAAGAAATGAATAATAAGCGGTGCAGGGTAGCTCAGAGTAAATTGTGTGTATTCAGAGTTCTTGCAGGAAGCAGAATGACATTGCGTTACAAATGACGTAAGAACATAATGTGGGTTAATAAATTAGCATGATAATGCGCGGCTCGTACGAGCAGCTACCGGGATTGGTCCCATAGATGCATTTCATTAAGAAGTGTTCACATGTCAGTGAATACACATACACATGATACGTTATAGGCGTGCTCCGGCCCTTTTGTCAGAACCCGTCCTGAATTGGTTCGAGTCCCGGAAGAGGTCCCCCACTACCCTCGTCGTGTTTATTATTAAGCCTATTCAGTTGAAAAGATTTATGTAACTTCCCGATGACAAAATGTCTTGACTTGATCGACTCATCTCCCTACTCTCAGAGAAAATGATGAATGGCTAGTAATTATCAAGCAAAGTACACGACTGCAAATTTATTTCACTGTTACGCTGTAATTAATGCTTACAGGATTTTTTCAACATGGACAAAATTAGGGGATGTAAATTTCAGTTTTAATGACTTGCAGTATAAACATTTTAATCTAGAAGCAGACCGATAAAATAAGTCAGGAAAAAAGTAGATCATCAATTATTTCAAGATGTGAGCATATCTTTTTTTTATATAAAATAATTAACTTTAATAAATTCATATTATTACTGCATGTGATTTTTCATATTAAAATTGTACGTATTTAAATTGAGAGGAAATTGAAGGAGTGAGTCATTATTTCAAGAGTACTTATAACTTATATACATATATTTAATGCAGTTATGCATAAATAAAATGGCAAAGGCTCATGAGATCGCTAATTAAATTTCACGAGAAAGTCGTCAATAATTTTTCAAGTCTCCGCAACGATTGGATCTCTTTCTTTATTAAAAGGGATAAAACTCATAAATCGGTGATTGAGTTCGAAATTGTTAGTTCTTACGTCAGAGTGCCCGGCGCTAACTGGATTTTAATATGGCCCATCATCGACTACAAGCTTTAATTTTATTAACCCGCTCCTACATTAAAGTCTATTATCTGTTATTCGCGATCTGCAGTTATATATTTCAGAGTCGTGAACGTATTAAACTCGGCATGTGTAAGTGCATTTAAAAGATGTGAAGCTTTAGATGTGAAACATGTATGAGTAATTTTATCTTGCATACATATGTGCAATTTTACACACATAATGAGCTAAATTCGACGTCTTACACTTTATACTTATAGCGGCAGTTGTCTCTGAATCTGCAATTCATTTGTGCTACGGGGCGTGAATATCAATGATCAATTCCAATAATACAAAGGGTGGTCCACACTTCCATTGTTTTTCGCGTTATTGCTTGAGATTACGAAAGATTTAACACGTTCTTCCTCCCATTATCGAGATTTTAGATATACCGAGGCATCCGGCAATTTTTTCATTTTATGGCTCTGTTTGTATAATGTTGCGTGCTCTATACCGTCATTATACCTTTCCAGGTTTATTTTTGTTTTAATTTTGAATTAAAAAATCTTATCTTTATCCCATCTTCAGTTTTGCAGGTGCAAATAATAGGAACCTAATTTTCTTTGCTGGCACATAATTAAATAGTAGAAAAGGCCGGGGCTATTCGGGACACCACGTGCGTCCCAAAATGCCCCGGTGCGATTTTCTAATATTCACACTCTATACCATTTATTTTCACTGTAAATTCGTAAGTGTTAATTGTAAGTTATCCACACCGTCCCGAATAGCCCCGACCTCCCCTACAAAAAAGCGAAAAAATATGGTCCGAAATTCGGATCAGTGTTTGAAGTTAGGTGATTCTACGGTAACAATAACTCGGAATAAAGAAAACTATTAACAAAAATGATTGAGGTCCCTTGAGGCACCACGCCCCCGAATTTCTTTTGCATTAAGGATAGTCAAACTATTTCACCTTCACCATTAAGGATAGTCAAATGATTTCGCCTTCAGATTGTTCACACGATTCGAATAGGTGTGTGAAGTTCTTTTTCGCAAGATTCATACTTCAACGAAGGGTAAAGACAGGAATAAGTGCGCTGACTCTTTCTAGTATCGCGAATCGATCGGATTCAGGTTGGTAGACACAATTGGACTTTGGGTAGTTACCTACTACTCGATTCTTGAAGGGGCTTAGAAATGGCGTTACTCTATTCCTACGAGGTATACGTATACCAAAACCCACCACAGTATAATGGAGTACCATGACTAACAATTATAGAGTCTTCTGAAGTGGTCCACAATGAATGCCATGATTTTCGACGATTGAAAATCGATCATGAAAAGGGACCTCGTGCGACACTATACATAGTATGGTATATCTGTATGGTCAGATTCAAAATAGCTGAAGATTCGACACGGACAGACCATCAAATGGTCCCGGATTGGAAATATATGGAATTGCGCGTCTCGAGCCCCCCGACGAGAATTCAGTGAGAATGCAACTTGATTGGCATATATTCTACCCTGTCAAACTTTCATCGACGACATCGAGATGTCACACGTCATTTTTTTACTTATACTCTTAACGGTATTAAAAAAATTGACCGCGAATCGAATCCTTGAGGGCTTAATCGAACGCTAGTTCCGTCAGCAGTTTTTCCATGAGAACTTGGACGATTCGCATCGTACATCGAACAGGGATCTAATTTTGAAAGAGGTTGTCTTTAATACAGCTGAGAAAAAAATTCAGCAAAAAGTCGATTAGAGGTGCGAATGGATGTTTCTGATTAGGTATTAGTAGAGTCATTCGGACGACTGGTTGATGGTCAAACTTATGGTTTGAATGAGCAAAAAGTTTGGAAGAATGGTAAGACTGGAGGATGTTTTCGGTTAAAGAGTCACGTAAATTAGTATAGGCAATTTTTAGAACTATAAACATTTTAAGTTTGATTTTAAAAGGTTTAGTTTCTATTGTTGTCATTATAGCGATTAAATCCTTTCATGATCATCGGGATTTTGTAAATACATATATATATTATAGAGTGAGCGTCGCTCGGATCGAAGTTGATTAACGAAGATGAGGTGGGGAAATTATCCCTCGAATTATCCTTAATAGGATTACAGGATGACGGATTGAAACCGAGGGGTGAATCTGTAGTCAAATATTTCACGGGGATGAGAAAGAAAAAAGGGGCAAGCTTATTTATAGGATCAGTGTCTGAGATTCAGTAGCTGAAGACTATATTTGAATATATTATCACAAGCCTTGCATCTATAGACTCCATAAGATTGTATATATCTATATTATCTTTCTTAAAAAATTATTTGGATGAAATGATATCTTATAGCTTCAATAAAATACATATAAAGCCTACAACCCTCTTTCCTCCGTGAACTTAAAATCATCCATGGAAATGTCATGCAATGACATTTTGATTCTTTTTACATGCAAATTAGAGTTCTCACAACTCGGTTGCCATTTATTAAAAGACTTTGTCACACCCGTTTCTTTCTTCTGCATAATTAAGTTTCAAACTAGAGCAAGAATCAAGTAAAAGTAAGAGCTCTCTTTGAAGACTGAACTATAAGCTATATAGAATAAAAACTTGACGGAACATAACAGCAAACTTAAGAGAAAGATAAGGTGTTATAAAATAGTGAAGAATTTTGAAAAGGTTCAAAAGGAAGATGTTATATATAATTTGTTCACCAGGAAGAGAATTTTGAATGAAACCTAAGGGTCGCGTGCCTAATAAGCAGATCGGGGCTGACACCTTTTGAGGCGTTAACAAAGCCAAGTCGTTTGTAAGATTGGAGCCGGTCATCGGTCGCATTGTCGGGCTGGTGGTGAAAAATTTCCGATGGAATCGTAAGTAGGTGGCTTTCTTCTGTCCGAGGAAGGGCAACAAAGGGAACCGCGCGTTGTCTCTATTTTCGGTCCTTATACACAGCAACGTTCGGATAACTAGAATTTAATGCGCGGACCGAGCGAAAATTATGGGCTTGGTTGCGCGGACGGTGCAGAACGCAGGCGTTTCGAAAATTCTCGGTAAATTACAGACAGTCACACCTTTCCGCTCGGTGGAATGGCCAGGCGCGAGATTTCCTGCTCCCACGGCTCTAATTAATTTCCAGGACCGCCAACGAAGCTCCCTTCGGTATGCTTTCCAAAAATCGGTAAATAAAGCCGTAAAGGGCTTTTCTTTCACAGATTCTGAATGACTCTTGCGAAAGCAACGCCCATTTTTTTTACTCAATTAAATCTGACAAACGACGAATCACTTCCACATTATTTTTTCACTATCCAAGGCCCATTAGGACCCGCCATTAGCCGATCGAAACTAATGCTACTTTATGATCCTACCAATAGATTTTACCTGAGTCAAGTGCTTTCACAAAATAGCTATTATGTAGCTCTTGAAATCTGAGTGAGATGTTAAATATGCCGTCAAATTTTTTCAATGTTTTTTTTTTCTTTTAACAGATTTCATCATAAATTCATGTCTGCTTGTGTTAAATAATATTTTATTCTATTATTTATAAACAGTTTTCAGTATTAGAGAAAGAAAGCTCGAATAAATGTTAATTTCTCTTATTAATTGTGTATTATACAATACAATCGCATCTCAATTAGAATTTAATTACACATCTTCCATTCAACAGGAAATTTATTATCCGTTGTGCTGCAAGAACTCATATAGAGTTCTGCAGGTATGATTATGCAGTAGTTTACTCAGCTGTTGTGGATCGCGAGACGAATATATATATATATATATATATATATATATATATATGAACAGTATACATTCATATGTTTCTGTACTATATATATATGCAAAGATTAGCGCACTTCGTTAAAAACATTTTTTATAATTTGAAGATTGTATAAGTTTCAGAGATGAATACTTTTTCATACACAATGTTAGGAAGATGACATATTTTTACAGTTTGAAAAGAACCGGATGTTGCAACATACGACATGTGTTTTATTTTTAACACATGTTGCGGTATTTAAAGGATTGTGTTATTTTCTTCATAAAAAGGATCACTTCAAGGACAAATCAATTATCAAGCAGATGTATTCTGGATTTTTTTGCAAACTCCTTTGTTTTCAGGAAAAATTAAAAGTGAAACTTATAGACCTTTAAATTTATAGATTCTTTTGGAAAAATGCTCATATGTCTCTAAATTACATTGTAAAAAATTTCATCGGAAATTTTCCGCAAAGTTTTCGGAATTTGCCCAAACACTTAATGGTAAAGAAACTTTGAAAAATTCTCTTGGGGAATATTACTTCACATTTTTTGATTGTGATTTTTTCCCAAGAGTTCCAAAGATTAGAAAAATATCGTAAATATTCTTGAAAGGGAGTCAGATTCGCGAAATTTTCCTTTGAAACAATTTTAACTATGTAGTTTACATAAACAATTACAAATTTTTTGGAAAAATTCCAATAAATTAACAAAAGATTTGAGAAGATATCCTAAATAATTATAGGTATTGTTCAACATCATAAATAAGAAATTTTCCCAAAATTTGTAGTAAATTCCGACAAGTTTTAGGTAAAATACCTAAAATACTAGTGGAAATTTCCCCAAACAAAAATATTTCATATCCCTATATGAAATTGTAAGCAGATATCCCAAAATTTCGTAAATTAAACCTATACGATAGGAAGCCCATATAGAAATTTTGCCGTGGCCCTGACCGGGCCAAGATCAGGGAATTCTGGTCCCAATTGGATCAAAATGAATAAATAAACACACAGCCCGCTATATATTTGCAAAATAATATAAAAAACCAGCGCAAAAAATATACAGCTCCCGACTGACCACCTGGATTGGTCCATTATTACAAATATTCACCCCCTGCTTCAAATACAGTGAACATTTCACTAAAATAAGAATCTCAACTCCAAACTGAAACCGCAACTTAAATTTTCGCCCCAATAAACTGTTGATCCTCACAAAAGGGATAAGCTTGACAAGAAGATATAAAGTCCTATTTATTTTCCCAACTTTATATCCACAAGACTGTTTCAAAAGTTATCACAAGGGACAAAGCTAGAAGCAGTCTGAAGGTTGAAAAAAATGGCGATGAGAAAAGAGGAGTGGATAAAAGCGACCTTATTAAATCATAAACGTCAGACAAGTATGCGCGATAGCGTTGCGTCGGGTGCGACGAATTTTTGGCGGTGTGTGAGAAATGCGAAAAATCGCTTTGAATAAATCGTACGAGGCATTCTGATCCGTGGCCAGACGAGAGGCGGGAAATTGAATAACCAATCGGAGAGTCTGGTAGGAGTGGCCAGTGCGAGAAACTACTGTTCGAGTCTGCGGGGCACGTCGTTAGGTTGCATGTATGGGAAAGAGAAAGAGAAAGAGAAGCCAAGACACTTCACCCTTGCTGGAAAAGGACCGACTGATTCAGTGAAAACGGAAGAGAGAAAGAGCCAGGGTGAGAGAGTAGGGGGTGAGAGTAGGGTTGCGAGTTACATAAAGAGGGTAATGTGAAAGAAGAGTTCTACAGACATACATATTGCGTGACCTGTCCTGCGTTCTCGTCAATTAAGGATAAATACGTATATATCTATCTTGTCTAATATAGAAGATAGAAGACAAGAAACGTAATGGAATAGTCGATAAGACCTCAGATAAGACCGTAGACATGAATATCGGTCGATTCTGCACACCGTACTTATCATTGTCATGCTATTCGATTAATACCAAGCACTTCGATAAAAATAATTTAAAACTGAACTATCCTTTGATAATCCAGTTGATTGAGAAACAATTTTTCGTAATTGGTGAAGTTTATCATCTTCTAGTGAAACTATGATATTAAAAAGCCGGACAAAGTACTAAACCGAAAAAATAAGAAACCGAAAGATATTATGAGTTCTAAAGGATAGAATGCACCCTAATTTACTTTATGGCTGCAGAAACCTAGCTAGCTTTTGATCTGATCCTCTTCCGTCGTGAAAGGAGTAAACAAGGTCTGGAACGTTCACCACTGAAGAATTCGAAATTCGGAATAGGCAGAGGATCGAATCATTAACAGGTCAACGCACGAAATCATAAGTAGTCGATGTAGAAAAGAGTAGCCAGTTGATGCTGGTTTATTGGGGTCTATATCCTTGCGTTTTATCCTTTCAGTGGTCTTTTCTCTCCAGAAACCCACCTAAATGTCGGGGGATCATGCTAAACGATGTGAGATCAAAGGGGCCGACAAATTCAGTGGCGACCTATCATAATAATTTGGTTCGCTCGCGCCTCTTTGTATTAGGATAGAAAAGCCGACGTTCTGTGAAGAAAAAGGGTCGGTCGGCGGTGCTAAATTGAAGCTGAAAGGGCTCTAAAAAGGTTTTACTGATTTCGGTACCACGACGCAATCACGCAGGATCAGCGCCATATATCCGCTATATATGACATCGATGCGTCGGAAGATGATTTAAAGAATTCCACCGGCGGATTTCTTTCAAAGTTTCAGAGCAAGAACAATAAATGACGGAAATATATAAGAAATCATCAGTATTAAGAAAATCATCAGTATTAAGTTGTTAAATTTAAAAGAGCAATTGTCTATTTGTTATTAAAACAAAGGATGGTTGAATGGTCGTTATTCCTAAACATTGTTTTCAGAAGAACATCAAAAGACAGGTGATATTCATGAGAATTGATCTTCCTTCCGCATTTGGTAATCAATAACATCCTCATCAGAACTCCACCACAACTATAAGAGTTTCTTGAACAATTCATGCAAATATTCGCAGCGGAACATCATTAAAAGCCTCAATAGAGATCTGAAACACATTGACCTGGATTCAACCGCAAATTAAATACTTGCAAGAACCAACCTTGGACTCATCAACAGGATACACTCCCATTGTAAATATAAATTTAAAGGAAGACAAGCACGTGTGCAGACTACAACTCAGGAGCCGGAAGCCGATAAAGAAAGGGGTCTGAAGAGTAAGGTCACCTCAAAGTGGAACAGTCGGATAAAATTTTCGGACACATGAAGTAGGTAATGAAAACTCGGCATAATGAAAACCCAACATATTGAAAACCAACAACCCAACTCGTATCAGATCCACAGCTCTCCGCTAGTTTAAAATCCAATTAGAACTTGAAGATGTACATCCAATTGAGCCTTTGGTACTTTCCTAGGTATGAGAATAATTTCCAAGCAAGGTAATTCTTGGCTGAAGGACTCTCGGAAAATGGCATCTGCTGCCAATACAAGCACGTGCATCGTTAATGATTTTCGAAATCGCCACTGATGCAGGGTTTGAATCGCGGTAGCCCTCGTTAGTGTCGTGGTGCGGGAGCTGGTGATTCGCACACACGTGTCACAGGTTATACGATGGGAAACCCACACAGAGTTGTTCACCAGTACACGAGCAAGGGGTACGGACCTGTAGGACGTTAAGTACGTCTCGTAAAAATTCCATCGAGCCAGCGTCATTTTGCCGAGGGGCTGCCGATACCAGGGATTGGTAGGCTGGCCTGCGCTAGCGACCGCCCACCTGGGGAACTAGAACGCCTTCTGGGAGCAAGGAGCTTTGATCTGTGCCGTCAACGTCACAGCCGAGGCCGTGGCTGAGGACTCCCTCCCACACCGAGGCGGGAAGGAGCAACTGGAAGCAGGATCGCTTCAAACCACTTCGAGTCACTGGTCCGAACTGACTGCGTGCCGCTTTACGGATACCCGGGTGATTCTCGGCACGATTCGGTGTTCTCGCCGAGTCCGACGCGTTTGTGTATAGTACGCGAATAGGCCTAGAAATTGTATGCAAGATAACCCAAAACACGGGTTTTAAAGCAGCATATAACAATATAGTTTGTTGGTCATGTTGGTAATGTTGTCAAGGTAGTGTTGACAGCAGGTGAAGTGATAGAGACAAAGAGAGTTTCACAACAAACGGGAAGAGGAGAGAAGTGGCATCATAACTGAAAAGACACCCTGATACAAGTGCAGTTACTGTGTTTGCTGTGTTTGTGATGATCTTGTGAACTGGCAAGTGAGGGTTGATGGGGGGTTTATGTATCTAATGATGGTCTATTGATCTAATGATGGTTTATTGATCTAATGATGGTTTATTGACCTAACGATGGTTTATTGATCAAATGATCAAGCGGCAATAACTTAAAAAGTGTGCTGTGCGACGATGTTATGTGAGAGTTTCTAGATGGGACGTCAAGAAAGATTAAGGCAGGTACCGATCGGCTCGAGTACCTAACCCTCGAGGACTTGGTGCGATTATGTGTACGACGGAGATGACGGAATCGTTCACGATGTCGCCTTCGACAGCGTCTTCTAGTGGAACGACTATTGGGTGTCTGGGGTCTCCGAATCACCGAAGAGCATCCTCGCGAAATTCGCCTAGCAGAGCTGAGGTACAAGATGACGATGATGAGATTTCAGTGGGATGTCCGAGTCCTCTTCCGTTGGTGGTGGTGACACCAAATGAGGAAGAGGAGAGATTGAGTTCGTCAAGAGAGGAATTTAGTGAGAGACTGAGTCCGAGGAGTTACCAGGACACTCTGGACGAGGAGGATAGGTATTCGAGAGACGAGGACCACTACAGGATTAGTAGGGATCGCAGGATCTCGGGGTCCAGGATCTTGGGGAGTGATGTCACTTCCTTGAGGGACATTGATGAGGAGAACGAGGACGATGGGAGGAAACGCAACGGGAACGGAACTACGGGTGGTGCTGATGATTACTTTAAGCCTCTGAAACGACTGAAAATGGTACCGATTCAACAATCGGACGAGGAGGATGAGCGGGAGAGGGAGCAGCGGGAGGCGAATGAACGAGGGGTGAAGTCCTTCAGCATCCTTGATATTCTTTCTCATAGACCAAAGGCGAAAATTGTGAGACCGTGGGACACGGCGGAATCGAATTTAAATCATCACCGACATCATCACCAATCGCATCATCATCACCATCATCACCCGGCTCATTCTGGTCCCAGGGATCTTTCCCTGATGGGCATGTCATTGTCCTCTATTTCGGGATCTATTAGCGAACCTCCTCTAAGTAGTTCATCGTCCTCAGGAAGGAGTTCTGTTTCCGATTCTGGAAGTCCAGATCCTTTGGTCCATCATCATCATCATCACCATAGTATTCATCATGGGATGCATCCCGGACTGCATCATCCGGCGATGCAGCAGCAATTCAAGAGGAAGGCGTCGCAACAACATAGTTCACAAAGCGGACAGAATGGGAAAAGACAACCTGGACAAGGAAGTCCACTCGACGCTCTCTTTCAGATGACGAGCAAGACCTTCGATGCTGGCGAACACAGTCAAGGTTGGTCTCTTTTTCGATTGATATTTCATTAGAGTTTTATATCGGGCGAATTTAGAAGACTTTTATCTAGTTCAAATAATATTGCAATGCTGTATTCACGTTGTAATACAGAATGAAAATAATTTTCACCTTTATTAATAAATGTCTTGCGGTTCCCTTCTCGGTTCCCTTGAAGAGGAATTTATAAGCTTGAAAAGTAGCTACACAAAAAGAAATTAAATTAAAGAATTAAATCCACTAATAATCTTGAATTACATCGGCGATGCTAACATTTCTTGCAGTCTATTCTTTCTTTGTACTTCTTTTTCGGCTTGTTTATATCACGTTTATATCTCTTTTAATCACAGAGTTTGTGTCTGTCCTTCAAGTTTTTTTAATCCTCCGGTATCCTTTCCGGGATCCTTATTCACCTTGCCTTTACATATTTTTTCACGTTTATTTTTTACTTCTCTGTACAAAAGTCCTCAATATATTTAATTTCAAAGCTTTTCAATAAAATAATTACGAACATTTTTTTTCTACTTTAACAATTACTAATAGGTGCTACAAGCCAAAATTTAAATTGCGAAAAAGAATCATTCATTAAAAATAGTTGCAAACTTAATTGTTCGCTTGGTATTTTCTCATCTCAAGAATTCATTTTTTAAATGCAAATATGCGTAGATTGAATCAGCTAAGCACACAATAAATCACAGGTTCTCTACAATTTAGTGATAATTTCTCGTTATTATAAAAATCACTGGTAATACGTGATGAAAATCTCTTTTGCAAACACTACGTCGGGAAATCCTGATTAATAGCCAATGATGCGAATAGTTGTCAATGACTCGACTTCCCTATCATCGTCTCAGTCGCGAACAGTCGATCATTAGAGAGAAGGGACTTGTTTCTCTGAACGTAACTGACTGTTACATGGATATTTGCATTTTGTCTTACGAGCCGATTCATAATTAAATGACTGTAACTCTTTTTCACGAGCGATGGATCTATTATTATCTTAACAGGCAGTCAGTAATGAGAGTCGTTTCTCGATCTGGATAATTAGAGGAGGGTAGATTCGAGATGCAATTTTGTGTTGTAGTTAATCAGAATCAAACGAGATATCGGTTAAAATTTTGCGTTAAGCGAAAAGCGTCAACCTTGATAAAATTCAACTGAAAAGGCTTCGTGACCAATTCTAATCTAGTGGCATTTACTACATTGCTAAAATGCAAGAAGACATTTCTGCGATTAGATACGTCTAGATAATACTATTCTGCTTATTGCTTCAGCAAGTTATCATATGTTTCATCGAGATGTGAGGAATAAAAGACTTATGAATATTAACCGCGTAAATGAATCAATCACTCATTATAACAAGACGGGATGTGTCATAACAAGATGATAATTGATCATTAGCATTATTCATGCAACACTCGTGCATTGCAATTATTTTTTCATGAGAAAGATCCATTACTTGATGCATTTATCTAAATTACTTTGCACGATCGGTACATCAAATTAATTTGTTTTGTATATTTCAGATTTCTGACATTTTTGTTGATAATTTATTTTTTTGCATAATTTTCATAATTTTAATGCTGCTTTGTATCTAATTTTCGATTTGCTGCGTGTTTCACAATAGAATCATTATGTAAATGAAGTGTAACTAAAGTACGAGTTTGAACGAATGATAAAGGAAAGTATAGGTGCTTTTGTATTTTAGAAAACAATTTACTAAATTTCTTTCCGCTTTCTGTTAATAATTGGGCACTGATTTTTAAATTAAGATATTAAATGCATATTTTGTTGGAATTCTTCGGTTTTTATATGTTGAGTGAGATAATTACAGTTTTTGTATTCTGTAGGTAATAAACTAAGATTGGTTTTCGTTTTACGTAGAATTAATAAACAAATTGTATTTGAGGTGTTATTTTCCTTTTAAAATTTCTGTCTTTAGTTAGATATTTAATAAAGAATAATTTAATAATTTAATCGAAATTACTAAATCGTTTTAATGTACAAAACTCCTATGTATTTTCCGATAAAATAGAAACATAAATAGATTAATTTTATTTCCTTATTGTTTTAGTATTATCTATTTACGTTTAAAATTCATTGTACCCCGAAATACTTCTTAAAATTTTAATAGCAAACGGAAACTAAAACAGAAAATTTAATGTTTCGTAAAAATATATATGCTACTGCTAAAAGTTTTAGTGCGTAAACAGTTATTTAAAAATATTTACGATACAAATTTCGAAGGATAAAGCTATAAAGTTAAAGCTATCTTAGCTATAAACTTAAAAGAATAAATAAATATTTAATGTATTCAAATTGTGTGTTTAATGATAATAACTACAATGAAATAAAGGCCAAGAAAATATGTTAAGGATACACGATTTCTAAAAAATATTTAAAGCTTCTTATTGAGTAAAATATTCCCTTATATAAAAATTTTAATTTTAAGTAATCCACGAGTATAGTTTTAGATATTTTGCAACTCTCAATAACATATAAAACCTAAAACAATAAACAAAATCTACATTTATACATATCATTTAAAAAGTTTTAATGCAGATCACAAAAGAGATCACAAAAGTGTTTTTAAATTTTTACGACCGTCTTTCCAAACTGTCGGTTATAAAAATATAAATAGAATTAATCTTTAAAAAATGAAAAATAAATTTTAAGGTCTTTTCCTTGACAGGTAGAACATTTTTAAGAGCATTTTCAAATGTAATCCAATTAAGTATATACCCGAGTACCTGGATTTTATTTCATGGTCCCCAAATAAAATTACGACTTCTGACAAAACTTCGGTTTCTTTAAAAGTTTAAGTAGACCTCATCTATCTACAAAGTGAACGGTCTATAAACAGTTTCTCGCAACACAGGGTCGCCCTTCGTAAATTGAATTTGCCATCATTGCCGGGATCAAATATCTTTGCGAAATCCGTAATGATCGTCATAAACTTAAAAATCTTTATGGAAAGTATATGGGAGGGGGAAATAGTGGCGTTCAACTGCCTAAACAAATAAACTTAAACTAAACGAAAATTCCGAGCGCTTTTCCCCTCAGGCATTACGATCGTAAGTTTGCATTCTCTCTTCCGAAGAAGCAAAGATTCTGTTTCTGCTGCCTTGAAAACGAAAAAAAAAAAAAGAAAAACATACCTAAATGGTAGGCCCTCTGATCTCAACAATTCTCTCCAATTGTAGGTCCGTTTTACGTAATATTAGGGCTTCAGGTTTACTCTCGTGATTATCCATTGTTTACAATCCGGACAAGTAAATCGGTTACGGTTTACAACACTTTCCTGATCCTTGGTCAACATCCTAAGCTCCTTCAGTTCTCTAAACAGAAAAATGAAATTTCAGTCCAGTCAAATATTTCCCTAACACAGGTTTTGGTTTATCTATTATTCGATTTAATTTCTCTAACTAACATTTAATTTACAACTAACTTGTATGCAAGTTAGTATACTTTATACTAATTTGTATTTATTATAATAATTTGTATACAATCTAACTAAATTAGATTTAATTCGTAAATTGGGACACATAAAGATAATTATGGAATGAGAATATATAGAATATATAAAAATACATATAGAAAGCATTTTCATTGAACTAGCGAGTGCTGTTCTAAATTTCTGTTATATTAACACATAATTTGGGATCACGATAAATCTTAATCAGTGTCTCAAGTAAAAACGAACGAGACATTCTCAAGGTGGCGTCGAAATCGAGTGCGACTGTTAGTTATCTCTCGTGTTCCGTTTCTCGAAGTATTTATATTTGTCGGTTTGTATATGAGAATGTTGGAGGGAGAAAGAAGGAATACAAGAAAAGCCATACGTGACAGGAGCAGGACACGTAAATAAGAGTGCAAGTGTAGGTACGTGTATGCACAAGAGTACATAATTTTAGGCCTACCTATATGCGAATAATTTATTATGCTCGACTCAGTCCGAACATATGCATCATTTGCATATAGCGTGATACACAAACGCGGACAGTCGACTTCCGACGGCGAAGGGAATTCGTGAAAAGTCTTTAAAAAAGGAAATTTTCGGTCATTTCATTATTCATTATGCATCGATATTCGCCAGTTCCTTACTTCTTATTGAAAAATAAATATAAAGAGAAGAAGAGAAGAAAAGAAGAAGAGTTTCTTTTCTAGAGAAGGAATTTTTACAAATTCAGGAAAGATTATTAGTCCCATAATTGATCTTAAATGCAATATTTAATGGCTTTGAATCAGTAACGAATACTGAATTAACTGAATACGACTTTCAGAATTTCGCAAAACTTCAAAGGGATAAAGAAATTGAAATCTTTCTTCTGATTGAAAGACTGCTTTTCCCATGATCAGGATGAGTTACAAAGTTACGTCATTGTATAATATAAGTAAAGTCGTTTTGGGCACTGGGAATAGCATCGCATCAAAGTGGTTGCAATATTATTTGATACGTGTTCAATTACGATTCAGAGGTAGGGAATTCAAATCAGATTACTTGTATTGCGATTCGCCAATACTTATATACCTATAGATCGATGGCTATAGATATAGATATGAGGTATGAACCCCATAGCTTGGGTTATGGTAGATCGGTAGATGCACATCTCATCTCAAAGGACTTGGTAGAGCCTTCTGCACGGTAGCCTCACGTTTCCGCAATTTACTTCTGATTATTACGCCCTCTATACTTATGCGGCATTCTTATCCTTCCGCGGTACCTTTTCAAATCTACTTATTCTCTCTCGAATCCTTTCTCTCTCTCTCAGGTCTTTCTCAGAAGCGACTTATCGAAGTATCATTCAAAATTGATCGAATCATTTATTTTCTGGATTTAAAATATTTTAAATAAATCTAGAAAGTGATATTAAAGCAATTTTATCATTTGATATTTCAAATTAAATATCAAATATCAAATAAAAAATATCCGGAGGTTTGAACCCATTTATATAAGAAGCCGTTTCCTGATTTTGAAAATTTCACTGTGAATGGAAAATATGCTCATTGTCAGTAGAGGCTACCAGCATTGTGTTTTGCTAATGCGAAACACGTTGGCAGAAATTGTCATCCTATTCTTGCGTCTTGACCTTCGCTTGCATAATCCTGAGAGCAATAATTCTCTTTAAACTCGGCGAGCGCAACAAATTGCCCAACTGTCTTGGGGTCCGTGGGCCTTAGCCTCTCAGCTTAGAACTTAGATACACAGACTATGTATACTGTAGACTCTCGTGGAATAAAGATAACACCAGAAGCGATACGAGTTTCGAAACCAACCAGATTTCCGGGCCAGAAATGAGGGGCTGATCGGTCCCAGGTCAAGTTGTTGTGACAGTTTGCCGAACAAACAAAATACCACCCGCCCTCTCTTGACTCTTGGGACTTTTTACTCCCGTCAGACTGGCATCCGCTATTAAGTAGGCCCATTCACTTTCCAAACGAGCCCTGCTTTTCGCAGACACATTTCGTTTTTTTCCTACTTTAAATGAGGTAATAAAAATTTTCTTGAGTGGCTTGTGAAAGGAATTGTTTGGAACTCACACATGGAAAAACGTGCTAATATGTGTTGCAAAAGTGTTGATGTTTAAGAGAGAAAGCGTTTTAATTTGTTTAGTTTTTTTTACTCGTTCAACCCTTTCTTCTTAAATATTATTTGTTTATTAGAAAAATATCTCCGGTTCTTCCCGGACAAGTTTTTCAATTTTCCCGGTCAACTAAAAAATAAAGTTATATTTACTGCAAAACGCAAAGATTTATTTTAATATATGCCGATGTCTAGTCTGAAGAACTTTTTTTTAATTTTTTTTTTTTACATTTATTGGATTAAAAATAACAAAAGATTTCCCAAAACCATTTTAATTTTATTTATTATAAGCAGAAATTTACCTTGCGTTTTCTGAGATTTGAAGAGATTTCAAATGACTTTAAGGAATTTTAAGGGATTTCATAGAGACTTTAACTGAATTTAGGGAATTTTTTTTTGATTTTATGGAACTTGAAATAAGGAAGTTCAAAAAAGAGTTCAAAATAGTTTAAGTTATTTCAAGATATTTCGTAAGATTTCAAGGGATTTTTAGAAGAGGTTCAAAAAAGAGTTATGAAAAGAATGTTCCAAATATTTCTATAGATTTCACAAGATTTCAAAACACCTTAAAGGATTTTAATAGATAAATATTTTACAGATAGACATTTTTATAGATCATAAGGTACTTTAAGGAATTTCAAGGTATTTTAAGATATTTCGAGTGTTTCAAGTGGTTTTAAGGATTTGTAATATTTCTAAAGAATTTAAGAAAGTTTAAGGATTTTCAGTAGATTTCAAACTCTATTTCAAGACATTTTAAGTGAATTAAAATTTTCAAGAAATTGATTATAACCTGGAGGAAATCAAATGAAATCACTTAAAATCTCTTAATACATTTAAACTCTCTTGAAATTCTTTACAATGTTTTAAATCTTCTGTAAATGTCTTAAAATCTTTTAAAATATTGCAAAATCCCTTGGAGTTTATTAAAATCTCTTAAAATATATTGAAATCTCTATTGAAATTCCTTAAAATTACTTAAAATCTTTTGCAATACTTTAAAATCCTTTCAAAATTCCTCTAAATTCTACAAAATCTAATAAAATCCCGGACAACGTTGGAACGTGTACACCGATTAAATTTATACTAATAAATAAATCAAAATTTCGGAATTTGGAAACATTGGTAATTCTTTTTGATATTTTTATTCCAATAAATGTAAAAAAAAGTTTCTAGATTAATCTGAAACTTCAACCCAATTCCTATATTATATAGAATTATTAAAAGAATCTAAACTTGCATTTTACGATGTTCAGAAATAAATTCCTGGTCTTTTATTTAAATTCCCGATTTTTATTTAAATGCTCTCCTATATCAAATTCTATCAGTCCCGAATTGAAAATAAATTCCAGAGAGTTGTCACGTGATTTAAATAATTCCTCGTCTGGTTTAGTTTTTGTTTATCTAATTCCTCAATAATTCTTTCAGCATCCTATATATTGCAGTAGCTTAAATATTTAGTCATCGCCTCTTTGTTCAAATGATTTGATTATATTGAAAGAAAATCCTGAGGCGCTCTGGGAGCTAAATAAGTCTGGGAGCATTAGAATTATCGTCCTCTTCTCGCCCCCTTCGATTAGGTGGTTCCATGATTCGATATTTGTCTCTTTGGATGCATAGGTTCTCCGTGGGAAGCCCGTTAAAATTAGCAAAGGAGATTTATTCCAGAGAATCGGCGGATGCTCGCCTCCTATTGCGGGGAATAATTCTCAATTAGCTGTAAATCGCGAGCTGCTAAGTTGTATTTATGTCGAGTAACACCAGCCCCGGGATTTATATTGGACCGAGAGTCGGAGATTTATGTTACCGATCCGTCTCAGTTTGTCGGGATCCCAGGGTCTCCGCATCCAATCATTTGCGATTCCCTAGCTCTGAACGGCAACGATAGCTCCCTTGTGACGTGACAGGAGCTGGGAAGGCTGACTTCTGGGCATGGTTGTCAAGTCGACAGGAATTGAGGTGTAGTTGGTTACCCCCGTCGACAAATAGAGAACTTTGAGCAAGATCGTTTAAAGAATTGGTCTCTTGTGACACGTGCACGATTTCGATTAATCTCCTCTTGAAGGACATCTTAAATTTATTTTCTAACGTGACGTTAACCCCGAGATAAAATATCCTTCATCGGAAAAACAGTTTGTTCTAGTGGTATTGTTTTAACTTAGAAAAATAAGGATCTAGCAATAATAAACAAGAATATTTAACGCACCTTTTGGTCCTATTGGACTTTGATGAACATAAATAGATTTTTATAAAATCCTCCTCAGACGATCCTAGAACATAAGTTTATATTAGAATACAGTGAAATTTTTATAACAGTGAAGGATCATCCAGAAAATATGTGATACTTATTATTACTTTTATTGTCAGTATATGATTTCTAAATATTAAGGGGTGCAAAAATAGCTAAAGAAAAGTGTCACTTATTTTGTGGATTTCCATTTGCATTTTAAGATACATTCAATTATATTGCACAAGAAATATAATAATTTAATGGGAAAAATCAGCACAGTGACATGGATAAAAGCTATCAAGATCCATTCATTCGAAAATAAATGACTCTTTATAGAAGTTCCCCTCTTCATGTTTGGGGCTCTTCGGCATATAGCCTCTTTCTTTCTTCTGGCAATTGCCACCTACGTATTAGATTTGCGCTCGAGTTCTATCAATCCCGTATATAAAATATTCCCCGAATTTTTAACTCGAGCGCATCGCGAAATGAGAAGGATAATTGGTAAACCGATTATACCAAAAATCATAAGAAAAAATATCTTTTTGTAAATTCAAAGATATTAAGTCTCAATGCTACCTACCTACAGTGATCATAAAGATCCACACCAGAATAAATTACCTACCTATACCTAGCTATATTTAAAAATGCAAAACAGATTCGTACCAACACAATCACTCCTCGGTTCTCATTTGCACCGCCCCGGTGCTAAGAAACCTAATCTAGGGATACATCCCGGGATGTATCCTGCACCTGAGCTTAGAAGCCACGTTAGGGCATTTTTCACATGCATACAAAATAAAATAAAAAAAAAACCTGAAATCGTACACCGTTTTTAAAAATTTTTAAATACTAAATCAATTTTAGTTTTACAGGAAATATATAATAGCGATTCTCTATATAACATTTTTAATCATTCCCTGAGTTTTCCGGACTAAAAAAAAATTAAAGCTTTCGACGCTGAACAATTTTCTACTTAAAATATTCTAAATTAGATTTCTTTAAAATACAATTCCAAAAAATAAACATTGCTCCTAGTATTTGAAATATAAATATATACTCAAATCCAAATTTCCATTTCATTCTTCTAATGAATTGGAAAAAATCCGTTCCCCTTTCATTTTACTAATGAAACGGGGAATAAGGATCAGATTGAGTGATATTTTGATATTTTAAATATTAAATTAATAAATAAAGGAATTCATAACAGTAAATTGTTTAGCTACAATAAATTTATCTAAGTAATATAAGTTAATTTGATTTTCCAATATAATATATGAATTATGAAGGTTTGGCAGTAAAAAGGGAAACTTCTTTAATCTCGACAATTTTTTAATTTTAATAAAACAATTCATATTAAATAAATTGTTCAGCTATTGAGGCTTCCAATTTATAATAATTAAAATTATTTAAATTTTAAATCATTTGTAGTGAGTTTTAGCAAAAATTAATTAAAATCTGAAAATTTCTCTTAATTATTTGTTCTTCCAGAATGAACTATTGAAAAATAAAACTATTGTTCTATTTTTCATGTTCTTGTGAAAAATTTAAGGAAATTTGTTCTATAAAAAAATTTACTCTTTAAATACTTCATTGCAATAAAACGGTGTACGCAAAAATAGATTAATAATTACACAGATATCCTAATAAAAAATATGAAATACAAAAATGAATCTTCCGGTTTTCTATGCATAGAAGAAGAAATTAACTAACATTAAAAAAAGAACATGTTCAGCTTTCTTCGATACACAGTTTTCCCGTTCCTTTCTTGGATTGAAAAACAAGTTAAATAGACTGTTTTAAATACATTAAATTAAATTATAAATAATTATATAATATTAATTATAAAAATAATTTAAATCAGAAAAGGAGTTATATTCTCGCGAATCAAGAAAGAACGATTCCTGAGCTAAAAAAAATACAAAAATGGTGAATATCCACTTTCTAATTAAACAATGAGGTTTAATTATCTGTCACTGTGCGATTTTTAAAATAGAAATACAACCTGTTTCCGTGCCAGTTCGGAACTTTCATCCCTGGCATGATTGGAAACAAGAGGGATTCAAAAATTGGCCTTTAAAACTGTCCCACGTCGTAACGATGGCAGCATGTCTCCACGTCGTAATGATGGCAGCATGTCTCCACGCCAAAGATTCCTTCCTTCCTATCCTGATCCCCTTGTCATTAGAATGCATCAGATCTGAAAAATTGAAAACTATTAATAAACTGCTAAAAAAAGTATTTCGAGATTGAGTATAACCATTTTTTAAATGAGATCCGGTTGCAATGGAATATATCTGAGATATGAATGATTCACAGCTTCCATTTTTATTTTATAATCATGTACAAAATGATCCATATTATTCGCAGAATTTAAGCTGATCGTTATCCCTCGTTTCTTGAGGATCTTTTCGTGCACACCACCAATCATCTTTCCCTGTCAAAACATTTCCGATTGGCGGCTCATCCGGGAGTCTGAATATCTTTCTTAAAATCTGCACGAGATTGCGGTAAGCGGTCGAAGTAAAAAAGCTCGATCGCAAAGTCGGAACTTGTGATCATGAGGAAAAGAAAATTGAATGCCAGCGGATTTTTATGATTCCTTGACCGAGTGCCGATAGCGTGCAGTGATCTTACGAATCACCGAGGCCGAAATTGGTTTTCGCGTGTCACGTATTTTCGACGGTAGCCCAGCAGTCATACAAAAGTGGCTTCTTTCTCTCTGGTCTATATACAATATACACCCCTGGCATCAGAGGCTATGGCACATAATATAAGAGATACCGCAAAGCCGGACGAAGCGCGATACATCCATAAGGCTTGGTTACCAATGTGCGTATAAGAAGAGGCCTGGCAATAGAGCCATAAACCTTTACAGCTCAGTTCAGCCATTGTTTCGTTCGAATTCGAAACTTCCGTTTGAAAAGCGACGAGTCGTGGCTTCAACCAAGACCGCGATCATGGCTTCCGTCTAGACATATATCGTAAACTCTCCAGAAACTCAAGAGGGTCTACAATTTTCTTATTCTTCTCTTAAAATTTCAAACCGCCCATTTTCTTCTGTATAAATTGTCCTGTCTAGTTGCACCACCTATGGAATCTCGATTCTTCTGCTGAATTTGCATATTTTCCTTTATTGCAACCTGTAAAACCGCCATTGCAGAACCTGAAGAACCTCCATGTTTTGTTCCCCATAAAAACATTCAGAGGAAGCTCAAGCAACGAGAATATGAAGCTTTTAAAATAAAACTAGAAAATCTAGATGTCAAAAATTGAAGAACATAAATATTTTGCTTCGCCAGAATCATCATTAATCTAAAACATAAATTATCAAGCACGCGATATCATCAGATCTTAGACCAAAAAATGGGTCACGATTTCGTCTCCATAAGGAGTAGGTACGCCCGAATTAATTACACTAAAAAATAGTAGCAGCCTCGCCTAATCTTATCACCATGGATCCATCATGTTCCGATTTCGAGTTATTTATATTTAGCATGAGTCCCACCTCCGATGATTATCCTAAGAAAATGTAAGTCCTGGACTGCTTTGCCTTTGGATTCGCAGGGTGGGACACAGAGTATAAATCGTCTAATTAAGGGCATGACACGCGCAAAGTTCATGTCTATGCAACATTAATCTAGGACAAACATGGCCGTCGCATGAATGTATACTGAGTAAGGGATATCATGTCCAACGCGCTAATGACTCTAGAATCGATTAGGCCCGACACTCTTCATTCTCACGGCTGCTTTCTCGTTTACGCACGTCAGCTCTACACCGATAGGTGTAGCTAATCTTGGAACGAGACCTTTCTATAGAAAATTAGAATTACAATTCCCCCAATGCTCCTCGTCAAAATCTTTTCCCAGTCACCAAAGATCAGCTTCATCTTCACTTCTCCCAAAACAATCAGTGCTGGTCGATACAGATATAGCAAAGTGCATCACCAGGTTCCATATTGAATCAGGCTCAAGAGCAACTTCTTTTTATTATTGTTTTAGGTACCTTTAGTTGTAGTTAACACCTTTCTTTCCTGGCGGCAATTAGCACCGCCATAAAGTTCAGCACCAAGCAACCACCCAGATGCCTATCCTACACTCGATTTGCATGTAAAACATGGATGCCGCTCCCGCCAAAAACCCAAGTCGCGAATCAAAGAAAAACTTGTTTCTTATCTATCAGAGTATCAAAATTTCCAAAGGAAGCATAAGTCACCTTGTGTATGAAATACCTGCAAGCTGAAGAACACTGTGCAGAAACTATAAATCTGCACTAACTGATGTTTCCTACTTTCCTGACGCTACATCTTTTGGATGACGCTACATCCAAAGGATGTAACAACGCTAACATACAATTAGAATTAGAAGAGTAGCCAGCAGCTTATAAAATTTGGAAGCGTCAATGACCCTTCAAGATCGAGTCCAGGGAAAGTGTCGGAACTCGAAAAGAGTGCGACAGGTAATCGTGACGTTTCACGGGATATCGCGTTCGTTCCGTCGGGCGACGCGACGGTCGGGGCCCAAATGAGATTTTTTTGGCGTATTCGTATGGCCGGTACAAAAAACTGGAAGAAACTATGAATCACCGAGTTAACACGGCGCCGACAAAGGCTAGCCGAAGATATTATATACACACTCGTTCACTGTTCTCTCTCTTTCTCTCGGGTGGTAGACCATCACATTTACACATAAGCGTCTACATTATACTCGCATTAGCCAGTCAGGCTGCCGCGTCCAGCCAGCTAGTCAAGAACTACCTAGCGGCTGAAATAAATAATTCACGGTAGGTATACCATAATACTAAGACATGAAAGAGAAGGTATGAACGAAAAAGGAGTTAACTTCAAAGTTCTGTGATGATTATACTCAACTTGGGTCATGTCTGCACGAACTTGCGAGTATCAGTTGTTCTTTAATGAAGAGTATTGCCAGGAGTATTGGTGTCGGTATTGGTTGTAAGTTGACGTTTTATAATGTCTATAAGAGTACCTTATAACAGCTATTCTGCACCTACTTGGCTACTTCAGAAATAACACTTCTAGAAAAGGCTTTACTGAGTTAGTAAAGCTTACTTTAGCTTCATTTAGTCTACTTAAAAAGGTTTATCGATCTTGGGTCTGCCAGGGAGTTTAGACTCTAGACACTAGAACGTATTTCATGTCTAATCTATGAGGTACTAATTTCTTATAGATTGAATGAGCTCTAGTACCATATGATGTATATATGGTCTGAAGTAGGATGAATGGTTACAAACAACTGACAATGACATCTATTGATCCCGCTTCGGATGACAAATAACAATTATATGTTTCTTTTAAAAAGAAATATGATTAACAGGGTTTGAATAGAAAATGCTGGGTAATCTTTTATTTCCAGAGCTGTCAGAAACTCGAGGATTCGTTAGCCGTTCAGCATATACTCATGGCTTGTCCGTCAGACGCTTACCGCGCGCACGAAAGCACGATAGAGTCTTTCCGTTGGATAGACTGGATATATAGGTGTGATAGTTTTGCCATTTTCAGCATCGAGTTGTTCTTTATAAAGGCGAACGCCCGACAAGTCCGTGTTTTGTTTCCTGAATGAAAAACAGCCACTGCATTACGGTTTGTCTGAAACCTAATGGCGCGTGACACTTATTCGCGCGATTTCAGATCAGTCGAGACAAGCGAAACTCGATAAATTTATTTTAATGTAAAAATTGGATACGCACTGGTGATAATTAAGCTCGAAACCGCGGACGGATTTTTTGCGAATAAACAACTTGTTAGATACTTAAAAAAAAAAGGTTACTACCTTAAACCAGATTTTAGAAAAAGTACATGAAAGAATCATGGGAAAAGAATTCCTGCTGATGAAATGTTAATTGTGTTCTGCATAAAAATATAGAACATGGATAAAAGAGAAGACCCTAAGTGACAATTGAATACAATTTATACCTCGATAAGTATAACAAATCGTAATTCACTTTTTCTGGAATGAAGCAGAGTGCTTCCATTTACGTTTGCACATCGTTATGGCTGAGAGTGCCAATCGTTAGACTTAGCAACCGTGCCTTAATTAAATCTGCTAATTCGAGATGACTAATTCAGTTAGCTGATCGAATCTCGCCTCCGACTGCCAGCCGCGAGTTAACTGAGTTAGCGAATTAGCTGGTGCTGTATTGTAAAAATCTAGGGAGGCTCTTGTTAAGACATAATGATTGTTTTCGTGAATATATCTTCTCAGATTTTAATAAAGGATATAACTTAACTGTGGAGAGTAATAATAATGTTTTTCATAATTATTTTCCGAGTATTAATGGTCCAGTCGTCTCAAGTAACATGAAACACCGTATAACTTTTTTCGTATATGTTTACTGGAATGAAGGTATAGGAAATAAATTTGAGATTTCCGAGGTTAACGAGTCTTAGCCTGAGCAACGGAGTAATAATAACGAGATATCGAACAAGCCACAAGATATCAAATTTCCCCCTTAAAGACCAACAAATGGGGGTTGGAGAGGCGAAGAAAGCCTTCGTTGAACCTGGATGTATATATCTGAGTGCGCGTCGGGCACACACGATCCTCATTACGCTGTTCGTCTACATGTCGATCGTTAGACCCTATCCGTGATATTATATATCAGCTCATCGTTAATTTTTCGCTATCGATATTTCGCAATTCCATGGTACGGACCGTTCGCCGTTGTTACGCCTACTTTCCTTGCGTGTCTGTCGCCAAACTAACAGTTCTTTAACCGAAGGGTATGAATATGAAATATTATACTGCGTAACATCAGTCTTGTTATTATTGCTATTATTTTTGCATGAAACTGCTCATCAAAAGCATTGTACTGTGGCATTTTCTTGTAATAAAAAATGATCAGTAACTATTAAAAGCCGATCAATTTGAAACAAATTGAACTGGATATGGCCACGAGATTCAATTTTTGCAATTTACCTGATATTTTATCTGACTTTTCACTGATTTTCAGACAGGAAAGTATTATAAATGCGAATAAATTTTCAGTAAACTCAATGAAATCTTTTGAAATCCACTAAAATTGTACGGAATATTTTAGAAATATAAAGAAATCTCTTCATATCTTTGAAAATTCGACAAACAACTTTCAAATGCATTAAAAATACCGCAAATCACTTAAAAATCGTAAAATATTTCTAAAATTCACGAAAACTTTAAGGAAATCTTATAATATTCCTGGAAATTTCTAATAACATCTTAAAATTGTATGAAATCCCTTAAAATTTTTTAAAATTATTTGAAATCTTTTAAATTCATCAAAAAACTTCAAAATCCTTTTAACTTCCTAAAAATCTCTTGAAATTTTCCGTAATCCATCAAAATTCTACAAAATCTTTTAAAAGTCTCTTGAAATATTTTTAAATTCCACGAGGAACTTTAAAATCTCTGAAAATGCGTCAAAACCTCTTTAAATTATTTGAAGCCTATTAAAATCTCTTTAATTTCGGTGAAATCTCTTGAAATTCCCAGAAATATCTTTAAATTCCTTAAAATTCCACTACAAATGTATAGAAATTTTCAAATCTGGTCTAGATCGAGTTTTCAGATCTGGGCAACAGCAAAATTTCTACAAATATTGATAATCTCATTAATTCTTTAAAATCTATTAAAGTTCCAGGAGGAACATTAAAATACTTTAAATTCCCTAAAATTTCTTTAATATTTCAAAAAATCCTATAAAATTTCACAAAATCTTCTAAATATCATAAAAATTTCTTGTAATCCCTTTAAATTCCTAGAAAACTACTAAAATCCTTTAGAATCATTGAAAATCTATTGAAATCATTAAAAACCCAAAGAATCTCAAAGAATGCCTGAAAGTTCTTTACAGCCCCTCGAAATCCTTGGAAAATCCTTTAAATTCCCTAAACTTTCTTAAATATCTCTTAAAATTCCAAAAAAATCCTATAAAATTCCAAGAAATCCTCTCATATCATAAAACTCTCTTGTAATCCATTTAGATTCCCAGAATCCTTTTAAAATCCCTTAAAATTATTGAAAATCTCTTGAAATCATTAGAAACCCCAAAAATCTCAAAAAATGCCTGAAAATTCTTTATAATCCCTCTAAATACTTGGAAAATCCTTTTGAAATCCATTAAATTAAATAAACTACAAAATCAACATACGCAATAGATCAAAAAATATAAACGTAGTAATCATAAACGTCAATTTCTATTTTCCCTGTCAGCCACTCACGTTTCCCTGACATTTCCCTGACTTCCCTGACGCTTATGTCCACGATATTAAAACAATTACTGCAAAAACATAAATTTCCAAACACTGAAAATCATATTTAGCCAGTCTCCAACAGAAGTTTAAAATATCCACCTTGGCTAAATTGTTTTTTGAGGTGACTACAAGGTGAGAAGGGTTAAACGTTAAAAGCCCTCGGAGTATATATCGATTTGAGCGCACCCTCTTCAGAGTACGTGCGGAGCTTGGAAACAAACGAGCACTCGTGTCAGTGCTGACGTGAAAATGAGCTTTTCCCTGGTGGTGTTGGTGGTGTCTGGTGGGAGGGGAAAGTGTCGTCGTGTGGTGGTGGAGTCAGGGTTGGTGACAAGAGGGCGTGAGGATGAGGCTATGGGGGAAACGAGCAACTCGGGTGGTATACGTTTTGTCGCGGGAAATCGGCTGGAAAATAGGAAACCCAGCGGCCCGGTGACAAATGGTTGATCCCAGGCAACTTCGCGCCCGTTACCCGCTGGCATTTTGCACCGGGTACCTGCACTCATTGTCGCTAGGAATAACCGGGGTAAATGGCGAACTTTACACGCGACCGCTCTCATACACCTAAACTAATATACACTATACAACAAGAAAAATACCACCATTCTAGCTTCAATCAACTCGCAAGACAAGAGACTGTACAAAACTTTTCTTCTACAGTAGATCTAGAGAATCTCGAATCCAGAGATAAATTTTGAGAACTTGTTAGAAGCGATTATATATTTTTGCGCTCGTTTCTAAAAGAATATTGTCAGAGGATAGTTAGAAATGATCGTGTATAAGATAATTGCCACAGCCATATTTCCCAAGGTAATTATTAGAGAAACTAATTGACGTCCCCAGGTGGTTTTAACCTGGAGAATGAAATGAACTATACATTTTTTACGAGTAGGCTATTTTTCCAGTATGAAGATCATTGAACTGAGTTTTTATAATAACGAGTTAATAATAAAGACTTAATAAAGAGTTTTTATCAAAAATGAATTTCAGATTATCAAATAATATAATAAAGGACAGCTGTATAAGAAATAGTCTTTCTCGACAGTTTAATCAGCATCATGTGCGATTGCATTCCATTACGAAAATGATAAAAGGATCGTTTCATACTGGAAGCTGGATTAAAATTGCTGGAAGTTTATCAACCGAATCAGCACGTTGATTCGCTCGGAAAGTCGTGAATCGAGCCATTTATTTTACAGGCTTCGTGCCATTGTGTTGGGCGACAGAAGAGACATTTTGTTGGCTGGATTTATGTCGGATGCTTCAAGGGTGACCGTATTTTTGCCATCAGCCATTGTAACCACCACACTTTGTTGAAAAAAGCGATAATTCAAGTGGTGGATCATAAAATCGAAAAGAGATACTCATAGTTCCTCAAAGAAAACCGTATGGATTATACCTTTATGATCAAAGTAAACTATACGCTATATGTACATCCAGTAGTAAGGTCTCTGATATAATTGTTCCGCTCTAATAATCTACAGTAGATTACAGCATTTTTTGCGAGATTTCTAACTTCCTGGTATGCAGTCTGAATTCATATACATTTATTAACCCATCCATCACTTTGACATGTATTTGTAACGACTTGCATCATTAGCAGTTATCAATAATTATTCGATGTGTAAAGCAAGCCACATCTGATTATGCAATTCTTAACAATAATTAGTTGTTAGTTATTCGCGGAAAACTTTAATTGTTTCTATGCAGTATCCCTGAATCATTGAGGTGCACTTAATTAACTAAAAACTCTAACGATATGTAGGTTAACATCGTTTTTGCATTCATTAAAAAGAACACATTGCTACCTCACAATATCATAATCGTCTTTAAATTGACTTTTAATAACAAACTTAATATCCATAACTTTTCTTTCCATCTCTTGAAAATTTTCCACACCTTTTTCACTAAAATATTTACTGCTAGCCATAAACATAAACCCAGCTCGGCAATTGAGAAGAAAGACTGTTAGACTAGAATTTTAATTACAGAATCAAAGGCGATAATAACATACTTCAGAATGTCTACATTATACTGCATCCTACGTTTAATTAACCGATATCTTCCTAAAAGCGCCGCTTTTATTTACACAATTTACTTTAACGATAGAGCACCGTTATTCAATTTCTAAACTTTGGAAATGAGAGACTTTAGCTCGACTTTTATAGTGGTAGCTCGCTTCAGAGTCTTTCTTAATCATTCTTCAATTAGGCGCAAATAACACGGTAGTCATATGGCATTGTGTTTGATTAATTAGTGCGCCTAAAAAACCTTAGGCGTTTGTTTCACTCCGACACTTTGGAGGCATCGACTTGGTACTTAGTCACGGCAGTCTGCATTTTTCAATCCGTGCTTTATGGCCCTCGTAGACCCTATGGATTCCTCAGTCACATGCGGAATAAGAATCCCCTCGCAGCAGTGTTAAACGAGAGCGATAAAACGGAAAATTGCTGAATTCTTGGGGAATAATTAAACGAGTCCCATTCCCGGTTTCCCGCTATCATCTTCCCCTCTTCTACTTTTTGATCTCCATTTACCCTCCTCTTGGTACCACGAACCCTAAATTCGCTTTCACTTCCCTCCTCCTGCAACCCCTGGGCCGATTTAACGTGCGTTACAAATCGGATGTGCGCAACGATTAATCGCGGTCTCTGATTCTGAGTCTCCTAATGTTTATGCGATTCCAAATGAGAAGACAAGAAAAAGAGAGGATAAGAGAAAAAGACAAAGAGGAAAAGATGTAGAAAAAGGTCGATGGTGGAGTGGCTGTGGAATTGGAAGGGGAAACTGTGATTTTGAGCGGGTGGGCGAGGGATACGATAAGCTAGGATAATCGCATGAAACGATTTACTCTCTTCACGGCCGATTAGGTCTACAATCTGTTGACTATGAAGGCGACAGCAAAAACAACCTATAGACGAGCGTGTTTCGTGTCACTAGTCATCCTACGCCAACGTAACATGATCGAAGACTTTAATCACCGGAACAACTGATTCTATTTTCATCTTATTGATTGTTTGATCTGAACATTTCAAATTGAATTCGATGAGAATGTTCGTTGCACCACTTTTCTAGCAGAAGCTAAACTAGTAGAAGCTAAACTAGTAGAAGCTAAACTAATAGAAGCTGAACTAGTAGAAGCTGAATAAGGATAATGACATGAACAAGCTAATTAGATGATGCTAACAAGAACTGTCAAATCTGCTTATCTATTATCTAAATTCATCAACCCTACTCTTGAAATCGGTGTCTGACATTGAGGACTAGAGACCAAGAGTCTTTTCACAAGACTTTCTGGAAGAAAGGGTTCTGCTTGAAATCATATGATATAGGTAGAGTGAAGTTTGGTGCGGCACCTTTGAGGGTTTGTCGTAAGCCCGTTTCTCGGCTCCCTACGCTCTCAGATTCTTTTTGGTTATACTCGCTTCTCGCGCCCACCGATTTACTGACGCCTTGGGCTAATCTTCATTGACGGGTCTAATTTGGACGTTCGTGCAGATCCCGATAATCCGTCCAATTCGCAAGATGATAGTCGATCGGCTACCGTTCACCGAACCCCTTGTAAAACATCATACTTGACGCTGAAAAGCTTTCCAACACTTTCTCGAATCCAAAAAGGATAATTACAATCAAATTATGTAGATGATTACTTCATAGGTGTCCTGATGATGAATAATGAATATATTCCGAAGAAGGAAGACTCTCGAGAAGGACTGAACTCGAGATATCTTGTCGGTACGAAATTAACTAACTGTGCGTCAATTTGTCCATGCATAACAACCAAGTTGTTTGTTTTGCGCATCTTGACCCTTTGAACTGACAAGTGCTCTCCATGATTGATATATTAATCATCTGGGTAGCTACTTACGAGGCAGTGAGCGTCCTCAAGGCCGCTCTTGGCTTACGAGCAAGTTGGTCGTGGCTAAATTACGTCTAATGAAAACAAACGAAAATGCTAAACGCCGTCTTGTTGGTCGCGAGTACCAAGAAAGATGTCTTATGATCTCGAGAAGGGGAAAACAGAGGGTGGGGAAAGGGGCGGAGTTTAAATTGGTGTTCGTTTGGAGTTGACTTTGCGTGCATGCGTGTAACGCGCGTTACAACTTGTACACGTGTGTCGACCTCGCTGCGTTTTAACTAAAATTCCTTGCAAGCTCGGAGGAATTAAGTCGTTTTGCTCCATCCTACGTGACGAGAGATTTGCGGCCGGTAAACGTGGCATCACGTTTTCTCATGCTGAGAACTAACGAAAACCTGATTCACAGGGTGTACCGAAAAATAGAAACCAACAAACTCAAGAATTCAGTTCTATTTTCAGTTGTTGACTCTTGATTTTTAATGAATTAAGAATGTTGTCTGCTTTAGAAGACGAAGCAGCATTTGATGAACTAATTTCCGATGTTCTTGATGATCACCGGCCTTGTTTGTAGTGGAGGTTTCTCTTGAATGAAATATGACAAGATGATGACGAGGAAGTGAGATGATATTTTAATGACTTGACCGTTTCTAACATAAGCATCCTGTGTCCCAACAACTCGGTATAATGAACCATGGATTTTAGAGTTTTGCTTTTAGAGTTTGAGTTTAGTAGCTAGTCAGGTCTTTGCACCACGTTTGGCAAGTGAAAAAGTGTAGGGCGGTTTAATGTACCGAAGCAGAAATAATTTTTGACCAGCAATCTTTTGCTGATTCATCATAAAGGTTTGCTGGTCTTTGCTAATGGCAGCTGACTCTTTTTGTCGGAGTAACCAACTTATTATTTATACAATCTATTAAACTACAACTCTGAGACAATCTTTCGTGATGACTTTTCGGTCAGAGCCTAAGAGGCAAGTAGAGATCAATAAGCAATTTGAATCGATTAGTAAAATGAAACAGCAGGTTTGAGTTTTCGTTTAGACATGCTAAGATTCGACACGCATGTGATCGGGGTGTCCAGTCTCTTGGAAATTGGACACCTGCTAATGTCGAAGATTCAATTTTCCTGGGGAGAAGTGTAATCGAACGGAAGGTTGAACGCGAGGAAATTGAAATTGTTTCGGATTTGGTTTAGAAGCAGGGATACTTGTCCACGAAACACAGGGATGTTTTGTGCTTTAATGGACCAAATAAGACCATTGACTAAGCACTGTCTCGGCGTGCTTAATCTATGACGAAGTCAAACTTTTTTTTCGTCCTCAAAAACTCTCTAACCATAAACTCTCTGCTAAACGAAATTACGCCTGAAGCGCGACCTGATGAAAATTCCGGCTTCACTATTAAGCTAACAAACGATACCATATATTCACTGTCATGATACAATGTCACAAACTGTGCCATCGCGTGATTCTATTGTAATGCAAAACACCATTCTAATGACATCCGTCACCTCATCATTTGACAATATTACAGTATTATTTACCTTGAAACACGCTACAATCGTACAGATCAATATAAAAGGATAAAAGAAAACCTAGAATAACAAAAAAAGGAGGAACCGATTGGAGGGTCATTTGAAATTAAATCAAGAACTTAAAATAATAAACAAACGCTTGGGATGGCAGACGGAAAATGTTAGAGGCTTCACGGGATGAAAGAGACGGGATATCGAGCGAATAAAGGCTTGTGAGGCAGGCGACACGCCATAAAACGAAATAAAGAGCGGTTAAGAGCAAGAAAGAGAGGGTGAGTGCGATTTGTTCCGGGGTAAAGAAGGAGCATCAGGATCGGTGGCGGTCCACCTTTGTCGTCGCGCCGCTACGTGGAAAATAAACGAATTAAAATTGTGTTTAAGTAATGCCTGTTGATACAGCTGTCTTTGTGTTGCGCTCGAGCGTCAACCGTAAAGGCTTATGTCCTTACAGTTTCAGCACGACACATTAATCGCCGCGAATCCAGAAGGTGCATTGATTTTCACTGGTTCAAGGCGCCATCAAGGAAGGAAGGAAGGATTCCCAGAAGAAATGGATGCAGAACTCGATTAATTAATCAGAAATGATTAATCATCAGAAATATTGAAATATTAATGGAAAGTGGTTGTCGAGGTGGTTATCGAGGTGGTTATCTCTAAATGTTCTCTCGAAACATAAGGACTCCCATTGGTATTGTCAGAATCGATGAGATAATTCATGTTGCGTGTGTGCTGAAGGCATGTGCGATCAGAGATCCAGGCTGTCGGAAAGCCACACTCGCTTGGAAGTTTTGAAGCCTGGACCGGTTCTAAACCGCTAGCCGGTAGCTGGTTATTTACGATGAGAGAATCATTATTGTCGGCCGATGGGTATAGGTTCTTCTAGTGGATTCACTCGTTGGAAGATTAGACTGATGCTAATTAGACTGAGTCGCCGCGCTTTGTCGCTCGAGCGTTCAAAGACAAAAATAGGTATATAGAAAGGAGCCCTGTGTGGGAGAAAAGACAAGACGGTAGCTGAGGAAAAAAGGAAAGTTATTTATCTCGCGTATGCGTACACACGTTCAGAACGCACTCGTTAAAGAGGCAAAACGACTATGTTTCCAGGGATTTGCGAGCTGTCGTTAGGGAAATGAAGAAATGGCGCGCGTCATTATCGCGGAGTTAAGTCATTATACTCTCGCGAGAAACCCTCTTTGTTTATGCACGTCCAGCACGTCCGCGTTTGGACCAAAGAACTAGATTAAGATAAAACTTTTCACAAATGGAAACGATTTTTCGTTGTAAGTTTTACACTTCTGCATTACATAATCTTCTTTAGCTTTTGTGCGGTTTGACAAGAAAGAAAGTATGGTTGCAAGTAGCATGTTGCTCGATACGACGTTTAGTTTTTTGTTCTCTGCTGCTCGGTTCAGTGCGAGCTACCAGCATCCTTTTTCCTCGATTTTCTCTATTTCCATTTAACACGCCCACCGACTTAAGAAGCCTCAAATCGACTCTTGGAATCCAAGCAACTCCTCGACAGTATAATTGCAAATCACTACTTGTGGTGTTTTAAACATTTGTTTATCGTCACGTTCTCCTTCAGACCATCATTCGTATAGTTTGCTAGCTTCGAGTGGCGATTAAAATTAGTAAACTCCCGTTAGTGTAATTCAGGTTTCTCTATTTCTCTAACTACCTTCGCAAAATTGCTCGACTGAAGATCAGAATTGTTATAGACGACGACGTTTTGCTGGAAAACGATTGCGGATGAAATGGCTTCTACAATCCTTGACATAGTGACATAAATGAACACTCGAAGCAAAACCTTATGCAAAAAGTAAGGCTACGTTGGAATATGGGTCTTTACAATAATTATCGCTGGATCTTGATGTCAAATTGAAAATCTGCTAATAAGGTTCGAAACCTTAATAATAACCTTCATGAAGGCGAATATTTATAGAAATTCATTCTTCCGTTTATGTGTAAATCAGTTTGAAGGCCCAGGCTGAGATAATTTAAGAGTCAAGATAATTCTCAATGCTTTAAGAGCCTCTCAGCAATTACGTCTTTCGTCTCTGAGCGTTTGTCTCACTGTTCTTAAATTAATGCGCGAAGACAGCTGACTATGTAAACGACTGCGTCTACATTTGAAGATATATATGAATCTCGAGTGTAATCTTGAAATTTAAAGATCATGAACTCTATAGTGAACAAGCAATGTTACTGTGATTAGAAAGACGATTAATTAGAGTGGTAATTAGCTCGGTTTGATTAAATCGCGACTCCACCTGGCGATTTCTTAATCATCATGGTTCGTTACCTCTTCAGGTATAGATGCAGTAAGAACAGCAGAGATAATTGGAATCAAAGATTCGTACTCTGAGTTCACGTTTTTTTCTTATCTCGTTCCATGCTAATTGGAAGACTTCGCGGCTCGATGGCGGTTTTCCTCGTTCGTTCGCAAAGCCGTCGAGCAATGTCGCAATAATAGATTTCTGCAACGGGTCATTGTATTATAAACGCGCTGTTAACGCTTGTTCTTTATCTTAGCGGCGAGTTTAAACGGAGGTTCTTTCTGCCAATTTAATTAACACCGGCAATTTCATCAACAGTCGGAATTTTTATGTCGCTCAGGAGAAATGCTTGACAAATTTTCAAACTTTCTTGGTCTGTGGTTTCCAAGTCTCTCTCTTTCATGTTTTCATTGAATCGAAGCTCTTCGAGATTAAGGGAATGGTTCCAAACCCAAAATTTGAAACAATTTGTACTGATGGTTAGAAACACAAGCTTATCAAATTGCCTTGGATACCAGAAATTAGAGACTAATGTCTGTAAATTGTATGAATTAAAAAGATGTTCGATTTTGAAGAGGATGTAAGAAATGGAGGACGAAAGGAGGAAAAGGTGGATTGGGCGGAAGGTTTCATATATAGGAAGGAGGCGTATTTTGGCTGCAGGAAGAGAAGAGAACCCAATAGCGACAGGTGCTCGAGGTAGGCTTTTAATCGAAAGTATCAATTTTTTGGGCCGACTGTTTCGTGTAATTAATACATCATTCGCATCTGCGGTAACGTAACTTGGGTACTGCTGCCCCTCTCCTTTTGGAATGAGACTCTATCATTTGTCTAGTCTATAGTCTCATCTTGCAACGCCCTTTTGAGCGAGCCCACAAAATGAAGGTTCCTACCCCTTAAAGAAACACCAGCTTACTTTAATTGAGTTGAGTTTAATCGAAAAATAAGATCCTTTATGTTTTCATCCACTAATTGTCAATACAACTTCCTGCGTTCTTTTGTCCGATCCTTCCTGGCCTCTTTTTATTCTTTCCTCTCAGAAGATGCTTATTATTATCAACTTAACTATAGCTAAACAATAGTGAATATCTTTTCGAATATCTCCTTCAAAGATACTCTAAACTGATGAACTTTTTCTTAATTTAGCCAAACTTCTCCTCGAAAGCCGTATGTTAAATGAAAGTGCGAAAAAGAGCGAAATCAGTTTGAACATTCCGAACCAAAGCCTTGTTTCATGATTTCAAAACGCCATAGTCTTTTTGTTTCTTCGTTCAATTTGTCCATGCGTCATCGGATCTAAAGGGAGATGATCCTCCAGGGAATCAACACGTTCGCTAACACTTGGGGTGACCTTGTAAAAATGCGAGTAATGCAAGCGAGGGGTGCAGTGAAGGAAGAACGGTTAGTCGTTTCTAATTGCAGAAGTGACGACGCTATAACTAATGACCGGGAGGCAAATGTCATATCAGTCGTCACAACGCGTCGACTATCTCCATACGAAACGAGGTGTGGATACTTCGTCGTGCGCCAGAAATTAAATATTTAAAAAAACAAAAAACAAAAAGAAGGAAACAAGATAAACGGTTATCCAGTCCCTGAAGGCGTTGAAAGATTTTTCCTTTGGTTTGTCGCATTCCGGGATTAGATGCGCCCCGGGGGATCTCCGGACCACCGCAGGAATCTTCCGGAGCGCGAGCAGGAAATCGGGAGTCCGGTTTTGTTGTGGTTATACATTTTAAAATCTAAACATTCTAAACACATGCTGATTGCATTCAAGGGACGAGCGATGATGATTAAGTGTCCGCATTTGCATAAATCTAGTATGAGAAGTAGATTTAGTATAGTGGCCTTGTAAAAATAGGAGATACTATTACATACTTATAAACCTTTTCGTGCACGTCACCTACGAGTAATATTTTATTTATATCGCAAAGTATGCAGCTTAGTGACTTGTAGACTTCATATCTTAATCAACACCTTATTTTTAAAAAGTAAGGCCTCTATACTAATGCCTTTGAAATTGTCGTATATAATACATTATCTTTTTTCGAGGACGAGTAATGTTGATTTACACTTTGTGACTGAGTATAGACAATGCAAGAATACTCAATAAAGTATAGGCGACATTATCGTCATTACGATTTTATTTCCTTTCCTTTTTCCGATATTCAACTTGGGTTATTAGCTCCTGGGTTTAAATTGGCCATATCACGCGTAATGAAAAGCACCGGGAGAGCTCTGCGTGCCTTTCAACAATTCTTTTTTTCTAATAATTACGCTAATCAGTGGCACGTGGGTTGGGCCCTTCGTTTGAGAATTTGAAGTTGGTAGGCGGCCACTTTAGCGACGCAAAGGGTGACGGACGCCGGAAATAGATACGAGAGACGGCAAGGCAAGACAAGGCAGTGGGTATGAGTGGATATAGGTATAAGAGTGAATGGTGGGATAAATGGAAAGAAGGAAGAAAAAATCTAAGAAAAAACCAGAGCTAATAGGATCACAGAGTCATGTCAAACGGTCCCTGATACCGCTTCTCTTCCTAATGACAACTCGGAACTACTTGCCATATTTCAGTTAACATAATATATCACCCACGGGTCTAAATAGTGATCAAGAACGTAAACCTCTCGTAAAATGTATTACTACCTCACTAAAATATTTAAGATCCTTAACAACAATGGAAATGCACACTTTATACTTCGAGAGACCATATGCATAAAAAGTTTACGACTTAGAGAGCTCTACTACATAAAAATAGACAGAGACGAACAGAAATCAGGTATCCGTGTTTCACCAGCAAAAGTTGCTTATAGAATAAGGAGCTTGAATCAATAAATTGATTGAATTTCAAATTCAACCAATCAAAGTGTCGGGTTTTGCTGCTCGAGAGTAATTTATAGTTTGAATGATGATGTCCTCAATAAATCAAAGTCGAAGAGGTATACAACATTCAATGTTCCATGAGAATGAATAATACATTTTCTGAATATTTAGAAGGAGTTGACTCAATTTCAATTGACAAAACTATTGATTTTAAGGGATATAGTCTTCATCCGTGGAAAAGTAGATGTATCAACTTTTAAAATTATATGATTGGTAGAGCAGGCATCACAATAATGAAGCAATCAAATGGAACCTAGGGTTTGAGTTGAGCAGTTGTTGGATATAATACGAGAATGAAGAAAATGCGTTATGAATTATGAAGAAAAGAGGGGAACATAAGGTGAACTGGGGAAGCCAACTGTCTTCATCAAGAGGTCGAACGTTAGGCCACCCATTGGGCTCAATAATATATGTATATCGTTTCATCAGTCGGTAATGTTGGTACCTTGGAGTGGCTCAACACCTCCTAATAGCCAGGTGGGACGTTAGTGGCGTCCCGCAGGAAGTCCTAATGAAGACAAATCCAACCGAAAATGGCGACCGAAACTATTTCCTGCCGCTGTGCCAGCCCACAAAATCAATTTGACAAAAGCCTTTTCTCTCCCTTGACGATTTATTTCCTTTTTCACTCCTTCACACCCTCCCCTATCATCATCAAGCTCCAAACTGTCGACCTCAATTATATCACTCCCAAGAGGGGTACATTTATAATGTTATTGTGATCACAAATTTTCTTGTTCAGAACTAAATATAGTTCCCATAGCAATTTATAATTCTTCATTGGGAAATTAAACGCTGTATCTAATGCGCGTTAAATAAGAATAAATTATAGTAGATTTGGCAAGGGTGATTTTGACAGATTCACTAGAACGATACTTGGCTCATGAGAGTGGAAGCAATTTGATCAAAATGTTAACTAAAAAAACATCAGTCAGAATGCAAAAGGATTTCAAATTAGGGTTTGTATCATTTTTAAACTGAAATCCTATATTGTAAATTCTTTGGCAGAAATTGTGTTGATGCACGCCATAGTCATTCATCTAACTTTATGGACGGCGGCAAATGTGTGGGTGTAAAAAGAACATGAATATATAGTACCTAACACAAAAGAAGAGTTGCAACTCAAGAAGCTTCTGCACGTCAATTGGCGTGCAATCCGCCATTGGAGCCAATCAGAATCGCTCCTGAATTTCCACCTCCGCACTCATCCTTCACGATTTTATGAGAATTATTTCCGAGTGCCAATTTTGCATCAAACCGTTAACTGTTAACTGATCAATAAGGCGTAAAGAATGAAGAACAAGGATGGAAAAAGATATGTAACTGAAGCAATATAAAATAAAATTGAGGAATCATCGAGAATCCTTGTAAAAGTGTGGAACCATCTTGGTTCCGCTTGAACAGAAGCCAATCGAGTAGAATCATGCCGAAGTTAAAACCCGCGAAGATCTCAAAAGCGTTGTTTCGTCTAATGGATTATTTGGTAACAATTTCTTATTCTTTAAATTTAACGGTCAACCTGTAAATATACCTTAAAAAGATACCGCCACTTCAGTGAGGAAATTGAGAAAAGGAGCGAATGATCGTTCGCCTAATTAATGAATCAATTCATCCGGAAAATTCCGGATCATCCGTTAAACACGCAATTTTTTATCATCATCGATAGAATGTTTTCCCCTCTTTCATCTTCTAACATTTCCGTTCCAATGGACCCAAGATTGCCTAAATCTTTTCCTCCCGCTTGAAAATCTAATTGAAAGTGATTTTTTTTCAAGCATTAGAATAGAAATTTCCTCTCAGAGAAGTGCGAAAGCGATCGCTCGTAGATTTTCTGGAGCGAAACCTTCAAATTTCTAATGAAGGGAAAAACACCAGTCTGAAATTGGTTTGGAAATTGAAATTTCGTTCCTAATGGAATTTTTAAACTGTGAAAAGATCTGGAGTTAATATGGGGGTTTGATAGAAAGAAGAGCGTAGAATGAGGAGTGATTTAGAGGTGAGCGATATATTAGACATTGCGATTTGGAGAATGAAAAAAAAATTGACAGACCAATTGGGAAGGCGACAGTCATTTGTCTCCCCGAAGCTAACCCGGAGTTCTTCGGCCGTGGCTCCCGAGAACTGGCTATAAGAGAGAGTCGACCCTCGAGCGCCTTTGCCCACATGTCAACGATATATTTTCTGCCGGCCTACAAATCGCTTAGCGGGTAATTTTGAAATTGGAACACTTATTTAGTCGTTTAGCCCCAAGGGCGTGTACAGCCGTGAGCCCCACGATCCTGCAACGAAGATTTATCGTTGGATTTTCGTTACCGGGCCACCGGACTAGAGTCACCTTCTGCTTTCTTCATCTTCAATATTCAAAAAAAGACCTCCCACCCGACAGAAATTCTCTCATTTGATTCCATGCAGAAACTGTCAAAACATAAGACACTTGTAGTGTTAAAAATGGATATTCAAACTTAACATGTGGATAGTCAAAAAATTGAATTACAAATATATTCACCCTAAATATGTAAATAATTATTCGTCATAAATATCTAGTTGTTCCTGGTCAAGGTTTTCAGTTTTTTCAGTTAAGTAAAAGTAACATATTCTCTAAACTTGAATCAGAGAATAAAAAAGTGACTCTTTCCTCACGATTTTAATTTTTAATTAGTGAAAATTGTACGGGAAATTAGTGAAAAGTCCCTGAGATTTTTAGTAGTTTACTGATGATAACTGAGAATTTCAGTGACTTTTCACTGATTCCCAGTTTATTTTCACTGGATGAAGTTTTGAAAAGAGATTATTTACATTTACTGGATTAAGAGTATCAAAAAAGCTCCCAAAACTATTTTATTGTTATTTATTTACTAGCAGAAATTTACTCGGCGTTGCTCGGGATTTTATGATATTTCAAATGACTTTATAAGGAATTTCATTTGATTTTAAGGAACTTCAAAGGATTTTCAAAAGAGTTTTAAAAGAGCTCAAAATAGCTTAAGAATTTTAAAAAGTGTTTATGAGATTTTTAAGAGTTTGATAGAGTTATGAAAAAAATGTTTTAGAGATCTCTAAAGAAGACTTTCAAGGGATTTTAAGAGATTTCAAGCGATTGTAAGTAATTTTAAGAAATTTAAAGGAATTTATTATAATGTGAAGGAAATCTTGTAAAATTTCTGAAAGAACCTTTTGATAATTTCTTTCACCTCTTTTAAAAATCCCTTTAAATCCATAAAATCAATAAAAATCTCTTAGCATGTAATTATCTCTTGAAATTCCCTGAAATCCATGGAATTCTTCTTAGAATCTCTTGAAATCTCTAAACTCCCCTTAAATTCCTCAAAAGCAATTGAAATCTTTTCAAAAACCTTAAAAATTCTTTAATATTATCGAAAATCCCTTGAAACTTTAAAAAAACTGATATTACTTTAAAATCTGGAAACCCACCCGAATTATTTTGAAATTCTTACAAAAATTATTTAAAAACCTATGGAAATCCTTTAGGAAATCTTGAAATCTTTAAAATCTTGTAAAATTCCTGGAAATATTTTTCTAGAATCACTTGGCATCTTTGAAATCCCCTTAAATTCCCTAAATTAAATGGAAATCTTTTCAAAATCCTTTAAAATTCCAAAATATTTAAAATCCCTTCAAATACATACTTATAAAAAATGTATATTACTTTAAATATTGTACGAAATCTCATAAAATCCCAGGCAATCCTAGGTAAATTTCTGCTAGTAAATAAACAAAAATTTTGGGATTGAGAAACTTTGGAAAGTATTTTAAAATTGTTTCTAGCTTCTATTTTAAAAGATAATTATAATCATAAAACATAAATAATAAAATGGAAACTTGAATTTTACTACAATCAGAAATAAACTTCCGGATTTTAAATTAAATTCCCGGCAAGTTGCCACCCTGTATTACTAAATAAATATGATAATCCGGAAAAATTTGAAATCCATTTATATCAGCGAATATAAGAGTTCCTTATTGTTTCCTTCCTTCGTTAAAAAATCTTCGGGGCAAAATTCATCAATCACGCGGTGGATTAAATCAGGCATGATTTTACTAGAGACGAAAAATGAGACCTACCTAGGTGAACTTCATTAAGTGATGTTCAAAATTGAATAGTTCAACGACTATTAAAGGAAGCCCGGGGCGATTATCTAATGAGAATACGAAAATGAAATAAAAAGAGGAAGTGGCAGAGTGTCTAGCGAGTCATTGGGAAAAGAAAGGAGGAAAGAGGAGAGGAATATATAGGAAGAGAAAGATGAAGAAGGTCGTCGAGGAGGAAGAGGTTAGGCCGTGTTGCGAAAAGACTGCGGCAAATTCGTGAACATCAAAAGAATTAAATCTCCGCGGCGAGTCGACCGCAGAAACTAATATCTCAGCGCCTCTCTCCGTCCGTTTGTTCCTCCATGCTCGTGATATTGGTACCCCTGTTTCAGCTACTCTGCCACTTCAAAATCTCCGATTATCTCACAATTTTCTATCAAACGAATACTATTTTTCAATCCAATAGAATTTTATCAGTACCAATATCCAATCACACTGAAAAAAAAATCAAGGTTCATTAAAAAATTCATTAATAATTAATACATTATTAATAATAAGCGTTATATACTTGAGTAAAAAGAGAATAAAAATATTTCGTTCATAAAATTGGGACACAAATTCTCTGGAGTAAAAATTGGATAAAATAAATTCCCAGAATAAAAACAGAATCCCAATACGAACGCTGATTGGTTCTAGTTTGATACTAGTAGCGTTTTTTCTCTGAGAATTCATTATCCCATTTTTATCAGAAGAACTTTTATGCCATTACAAACGAAATATTTTTATCCACTTTTTACCTTCAGCCATTCACTTATATATAGTTAAAGTTACAGTTATATGAATTTCGGTATCCAGAATTAAAAGAGGAATTTTTTTCAGTGTCACTTAATTGATTCTCAATTTTACTCAAAAGCTGTTAATGAAAATTGACAGGACTGAATGGGCTCGTTGCGCGAATCTGGTCTCGTATACTTGGCAGGGCTCGTCGAAAAAGAAAATTGATACACCTTCTCGCTCGGTTGTATCGACAGGATAAAGGTGATGAGTTTTTGTCCCTGCACCACCGGAAAGTTCTTCGCCTCTCCGGTGATTGAGAGCGAATGGAAGATGGAAGCGAGACCTGTTTTCGAAGATGACTGTACCCAGGTTGCGCAGGTGTGACCGATGGCGGCTCTCTTTGATCCGCATAAGCGACCGGCTACTTTGTCCGCGACTCACCGAGCTTCTGCCCTATTTCGGCCCAATTATTTTCAACCTGATCCAACACCTTCCCTGAACTAGATCCTTATGATTCGCGGACTAATTTTCAGCAATTCATATCTCCCATATAATTTCTAGTGCCATCTGCCGAAGACCTCTTTGGAATCAAGCGAATCAAATCCGAATTACAAGGCCAAAAGAGATCTTTTATAGAATCTTTTCTTTTATCTTTTGGTGCTGCTTCTTGGAAACCTTGTTAATTCCAAGAAATCTGAATTAAACTTGAAAATCAGATTTAAAGTTTACGCATCTGTCAACGGTGGATTTTTTTTTCTAAAATAAGTTATTCGAATTGTCTAGTAAATAGAAGTTGCTTTGATGTCTTCGGTTGGTTCGATGAGATGTCTATGCGGTCGGTACCTCGGAATTTCGTGATGGGTCCGGAACGAATGTGTAATACGACTTTTATGGGGGGATTCTCTCGACATCTCAAGATGCATCTGATTTGTGGCTCGCTTTTGCATATGAGTAAAGGTATGCTCCATTCCGTCCTACGTCTACAAGCTATTCCCTCGTAACTTGTTCCGTTCTTCACCTTTGCCACCAAAGGCGATTATGATTATTTTCTTTTTAACTTTGTACCACAAGGAGAATAATTCGAACTCTTCTTTATTGTTAGCATTCATTGCAGAGGTGTCTATTCACGTGGGACCGAAAAAAGGATACAATGTAGTTTCAATTTCCATCTTGGTAAAAGCTTGACCACTTTTTTGCATATTTCGTCTCTGAAGAGTGGTCAAATAGTTTATGGGTGTATTTCAGAAATACTTGAAACGACTATTTCATTTGATTACCTAATTTCAGATTTCATATTCGAATGTTTGTAAACAGTTCAACAGTTGCTTAGCTGTTGACCTGAAAGCATATTTTTAAGATTTGAACGTCACTCATACGTGAAATAATGTTCTAGAAGATTAATTTTGTGTTTTTTTTTTTGTGTTTCAGAGCAAGCCAATCACCTGAACCTCTTCAACAATAGGCAACAGCCGAAAAAGAAGCGAAAGAGTAGAACAGCTTTTACGAATCAACAAATATTTGAATTGGAAAAGCGATTTCTCTACCAGAAATATTTGAGTCCAGCTGATAGGGATGAAATTGCAGCACAATTGGGTCTAAGTAATGCTCAGGTGATCACCTGGTTCCAGAATAGGAGAGCAAAATTAAAGAGGGACATGGAGGAACTCAAAAAGGATGTTCAGACTGTCAATCCTCTCCTGGTAGCACAACATCACAAAACCTTCCTCGAAAATGTTCAAGACTTTGGAATCTTGAAGAAAAAGCCACTACCAAATTCGATGGATGAAAAGTCGTAGGCTTGGGTTTTAAAATGGAAAAGCGAAATTACAAATTCAAATTCTTGAAATTCTTCAATATTGTATGATAGATGAGTTATCTTCTATATAAAAATTAATCGATTGCTGGAGAATTATCTATGATCTAAATTTTGCAAGAACTATAATGCCTAAAGTCCTATTTTCCTTGATCACAATGTCTTTATAAAAGAATTGTCGTTTATAGATTGTAGAGAAGGGTGACGAAATCCCTAAGAAAATTTAATATCTCTGATGTATGTAAATTTGTGAGATGTCAATATAAACATCGTTAATGTTAAAAATTATTTAAAAGGAGAGTCTCCAATTCCAAAGTGATTACAAAACTAAAGAGAAGCGTTTTGAAATTTCTGAAATCGCTTTCAATCTTGATGGACGTTATTAGATGCGTGTATGACTTTTATATTAATTTCATAAACGTCCTCCTTCGCTTCGATATGGAATTATGCGTTACGTTACGGCGGCGATCGAATTAGTTGGATGTATTATAATGTATTTATTATAAAAGAAAGTGATGTCCGCGTCGGGCCGGATTAAATTGATGATAATAAATTATTAGTAAATATATATAGCTTATAAATTATGAGTCGCTTTCACCGGCTATCTCGTGTACATAATGTTGTATATAGCATATTTGTCATTAACTAGAAGATTTTTCCGTGTAGGTAACGTAGAGCCATATAGATGGGGCACTGCAATATACCTAATTGTCAGTTTAATTAGGGAGTTTTACGATTTTGTATGATATAAATTCTACGGTGTGCATGTTACTCGGAATGACAAATGGACGCGTGAATGGCTCAGAGTGCCTGTACAAACAGAGTAGAACAGTGTATAGCGATCCAAAATAAATAGAAAATTCATTATATCTTAATTACTCGCCTTATTCTTGATACCCTTTTCACCCATTCCATAATAAATACCTTCGAAGAATATTTGTGATAAGAAGATAAGATAATATTTTAAAAGTTCAAATATTTCTTAAACTTCAAGAAATTTGGGGAAAAACAATCTCTAATTTGTTTCAAATTAATCATTTTTAAGTAAAAATGTAATAGAAAGTTGAAATCTATTAATTATTAGTGACTAATAAACTAATATTTAAAGATAACTTATAATCATTCTACTTTTTTGTTTAAAGAAAGTTTCCATTTTGAAAGTATAGAAATATAGCTACAGATGAAAAATGTCAAAGTTCAAACTTTTGCATAAATCAGGCTAAAAGTATTCAGACATTTTCCGATCCCACATAGTAATTTTTATATTTCAATAATAGGAACTCAAACAAAAAAGAAAAAAAATCTGATTTAAAATTATCTATGAGCTCAGAGATTTTGTGAAATATCTCATTAATGGTAATTAGCAAATAAAGATTTCTTTTTGTTTTGAATTTGTCATAAACATGTCAATAAACAATCTCTGGGACTTGACAATAGCAATAGTGAGAGGAAAAAAAACGAATGACAAATGACAAGCCACCGATTGTTCGGTTCTTTTATGCAAAGGTTGAAAACTCTCGGTCGTTTGCTATTTGTCATTCACTTGTCTTTTCAACTCAACTTGTAACTGCTGACACGTGGCACCGCACGTGCAGGATTATTAGTAACCGACTGACTGACTTGCGTACGCAGTTAATGGAATTATAATTAGAACGCTGATTACAAGATTCAAAGCAATCTAGAATCTATAATAAAAAAAAATATTTAAGTGAAAGTATCAGATTCATTTAGTACTACTATAAAATATACCTGCCATCAATAATAAATCTAGATTACAAGTTTTTATAAACGTCTAAATATAATTTCATATATACCTAAGAAGCTTTCAACTTTGCTGATAATGTAAATCATTATTTTAGAAAATACTCGTCTGAAGGTGAATTCCATGTCAACTATTCTCAGCAATTTGGATATTAAAATAGTTTCGCTGATATCCGAAAATTTAATCAATTTCGTGATTCAGAAATTTAAATTCCTTGATAAAGCTAATTACTTTGGTCTTATAAAAGTTTTCAATGAAAATTGTTAAAGAGAAACTTGACTTTTAGTTTTAGATAAAACAAAAACATAAATAATCGCAAATTTTGAAAATTAATATTCAAAATACATTATTAAATAAGTAATAACTTCAAAGTTGTTAATATATATGAGAATCTTTAAGAACTCCAATTAAATGAAATATAAATTCAAAAGACAGATAATAATCGTTGAGCTCTACGTTATTTCAGAAATTATTTTAAAACACTTTAGAAATATTTGTATTCTAATATTTAAAGAAAGAAATTAATTAATTTAACCAAAGTTTGATTTTATCGCTAAAATCATAAGAGATTGTTGAAAAATTTGAAAAATAAGTGAGCTGAAATAGTAAGAAATCTACATAACTTTCATGATTATTCACAGTCCGGTTGATTTAAGAATTTAAAGTTTAGAAGTTTTTCAATTTGATACTATATAACTTGCAGAAATTTTACTAATTAAACGCTTGGAAATTTTGTTAGTTTTAGAATGAAGTTAAATTCTAAGACAATTTAAAAAATATTTCTTCTTTCTATTAAAATAATTCTGTGTAAAGTTTTATGTTATCTAAATTCTAGAAATTAGACAAGAAAATTGCCTTAGAGGAGTCAAATTGAAAAATTATAATTCTTGTAAATCCGATGAGTTGTAATGGAATTCACCCCAGAGTCTGCAAAAAGAAAAACTGTTAAAATATAAGAAAAATAAATAACAATAAAAGTATATCGAGTGGTAGTATAGGTATTTTCATTATGGGAAATGTAAAAGAGCTAAAAAAGATGTAAAACCGCAAAAATTTTGGAGCACCATAACCTTAAAGTGGAAGCTCAAAATCGCGGAAAAATCATGACGCAATTTCGTTACCTGAGGTTTGAAAAACAACTTGAAAACGAAAATCAATATTTCTCGATCAAAATCAGGTCAAGTTTTGAAAGAGAAATGTGCCAAAAACAGTTTTTCGACTAGAAATGCAATGGTCTAAAATATGACAAAGACCAAATTTGGATCAAATCACTCAAATATAATTTCGAGTAAAAAAACGGAGACTAACCTTGTTTTTTGCAGTATTTAGCATCAAGACAACAAGAAACCATTGAAGAATCAAAATACCACTGAATTTAAGTCATTAAGCAATACAATTTACAATTTGATAAACTTACTAACGACAATGGCGTTTTCAACAAAATGGTGGAAAAATCGATATCGATTTTTGTATGATGAATAATCACTACAAGCACAACTTTCGCAACACTCCTGACTACTATTCACGGTTTTAGAATACGCGAAATACTGAAAAGAATGTTATTACTCCGAATCACTCAATAAATGCAGTTGTTTTTTACTTCGGCACTTCCACAATACAGACAATAGACAATGGGCTGGTGACTGGTGACAAAATAGTGGAGTCACCTATCGACAGTGCTGCCAACATTGAAAAATAAAATTTTCTACATAGTCACGTGATCAAAATTTCAAATTTCAGATCATAAATTTAAAATAAAATACTCCTGCGTAGGTATTTAGTAAAATGTTGTGTTAATTATCGAAAAAGGAAACGTATTTTATATTATAACTTACTAATTTCAATTGGAATTATTAAAAAAAAACGTCAGAAATTAAAATCTAAATAATAGAATCCAAATTTGGGTTTGAAAAGTTGGCAGAACTTGCAAAGGTCAATGACCTTGCAACAATAAAGAATCAATTAACACACCCACAAAAACACTTTCTTTAAATCAAATAAACGTATGTTTGCTGTAGAGCCAAAGAAAAAATATCTTTGAATTAAATAAAATTTATTTGATTCAAAGATATTTTTTCTTTGCCTCTGTAGCAAATATACGGTCATTTGATTCTAATAAACTTTTTTCCTGGGAGAAGTAAGCGTTTTTCGTTTCCCTTGCGAGGGTCAGGGTCTGAGTTTCTTTTGACATTTCGTGTAAATCAAGGATCCATAATCAAAAAATATTTAAGTGAAAGTATCAGATTCATGTAGTACTACTAAAATATACCTGCTATCAATAATAAATCTAGATTACAAGTTTTTATAAACGTCCAAATATAATTTCATATATACCTAAGAAGCTTTCAACTTTGATGATAATGTAAATCATTACTTTAGAAAATACTCGTCTGAAGGTGAATTCCATGTCAACTATTCTCAGCAATTTGGATATTAAAATAGTTTCGCTGATATCCGAAAATTTAATCAATTTCGTGATTCAGAAATTTAAATTCCTTGATAAAGCTAATTACTTTGGTCTTATAAAAGTTTTCAATGAAAATTGTTAAAGAGAAACTGACTTTTTGTTTTAGATAAAACAAAAACATAAATACTCGACGATTTTGAGATTTAATATCAAAAATACATTAATAATACTCAATAATACTCGTTCAGCTCTTTTGTTATTTCAGAAATTATTTTAAAACAGTTTAGAAATATGTGTATTCTAATATTTTACGAAAGAAGTTCATTAATTTAAACAAAGTTTTATTTTATCGCTAAAATCATAAGAGATTGTTGAAAATTTTGAAAAATAAGTGAACTGAAATAGTAGGAAATCTACATAACTTTCATGATTATTCACAGCCCGGTTGATTTAAGAATTTAAAGTTTAGAAGTTTTTCAATTTGATACTATATAACTTGCAGAGATTTTACTAATTAAACGCTTGGAAATTTTGTTAGTTTTAGAATGAAGTTAAATTCTAAGATAATTTAAAAAATATTTCTTCTTTCTATTAAAATAATTCTGTGTAAAGTTTTATGTTATCTAAATTCTAGAAATTAGACAAGAAAATTGCCTTAGAGGAGTCAAATTGAAAAATTATAAATTCTTGCAAATCCGATGAGTTGTCATGGAATTCACCCCAGAGTCTGCAAAAAGAAAAACTGTTAAAATATAAGAAAACTAAATAACAATAAAAGTATATCGAGTGGTAGTATAGGTATTTTCATTATGGGAACTGTAAAAAGAATAAAAAAGACGTAAAATCGCAAAAATTTTGGAGCACCATAACCTTAAAGTGGAGGCTCAAAATCACGGAAAAATCATGACGCAATTTCGTTACCTCGATCAAAATCAGGTCAAGTTTTGAAAGAGGAATGCGCCAAAAACAGTTTATCGATTAAAAATGCAATGGTCTAAAATATGACGAATTGACAAAGACCAAATTTAGATCAAATCACTCACATATAGAATTTGGTGTAAAAAAAAAGAGACTCACCTTGTTTTATTGCAGTATTTAGCATCAAGACAACAAAAAACCATTGGAGAATCAAAATACCACTGAATTTAACTCATTAAACAATACAATTTACAACTTGATAAATTTACTAACGACAATGGCGTTTTCAACAAAATGGTGGAAAAATCGATATCGAATTTTCTACAATGAATAATCACTCCAAGCACTACTTTCGCAACACTCCTAACAATTATCAACGGTTTTAGAATACGCGAAATACTGAAAAGAAAATTATTACTCCGAATCACTCAATAAATGCAGTTGTTTTTTACTTCGGCACTTCCACAATATAGACAATAGACAATGGGCTGGTGACTGGTGACAAAATAGTGGAGTCACCTATCGACAGTGCTGCCAACTATGAAAAATAAAATTTTCTATATAGTCACGTGATCAAAAATTCAAATTTCAGATCATAAATTTAAAATAAAATACTCCTGCGTAGGTATTTAGTAAAATGTTGTGTTAATTATCGAAAAAGGAAACGTATTTTATATTATAACTTACTAATTTCAATTGGAATTATTAAAAAAAACGTCAGAAATTAAAATCTAAATAATAGAATCCAAATTTGGGTTTGAAAAGTTGGCAGAACTTGCAAAAGTCAATGACATTGCAACAATCAAGAATCAGCCAACAGTTGACGTTTTTCGTTTGCCTTGCGCGGGTCAGGGTCTCAGTTTCTTTTGACTTTTCGTGTAAAACGGAGCCGGTCTTTGAGAAAAATAGTTAAAAGAGCTTAAATTACGTGCTGATTTTGTAAAATCGTGTTGTTTTCGGAAATTCCGCGTTATAATTATAGTGTCCTTTGTTTCTCGTGAGTGAAAAGTGAAGTGAAAAAACATTCTAAAAAGTCTCGTTTCCTTCGTCGTTTTTGCAAGTGCATATTAAAAAATAGTTTTTTCGTATAACCGTGTTAAATAAAGTGCATCTATCCGTTCAAGGAGATTATTAGACTCGCGAAATTCCCTTCCTGAATTTCGAACGTATGCTAATAGCAACAATATCTTTGGCTATAGAAAACGGACGAGTCCATTATTTTGTTCAAGAAAGTTCTTTGTCTATATAAAAAAAAAGGGACGAGTCCATTATTTTCTCCGAAATTTTCTCCAAAATAGTAAATACTCATTATAACCTCAAATTGGTACGTATATATATATATATATATATATATATAT
>UCOK01011743.1:0-13082 GCA_900474325.1 Synergus umbraculus
GTTATATTCCGTTCTTGCAGTAAAACGATTTTGTTTCGTTTTTGCTCTGAGATTTTATTTTGTCCCATTTTTACTCTCAAGAATTTTTATCCCACTTTTAAAAATGAAATTTTTTTATCCACTTCTTACTTTCAGCCGTTCATTTGTTAACCACTCACGATCTCCTCCTTTGCATTTCCCTTTACAATTTCCCTTTAACATTCCCTTTGCCATTTCTCTTTACCATTTCCCTTTGCTATATCCTATTACCATATCCTTTTACCATTTCCCTTTCCCATTCCCCATTACCATTTCCATTTACCGTTTGCATTAACCATTTCCTTTAACATTTCCCTCTGGCATTTCTCTTTACCATTTCCCTTTACCAATCCCCTTCACCATTCCCTTTGCCATTTCCCTTTGCCATTTCCCTTTAACATTCCCCTTTATCCCACTTTTAAAAATGAAATTTTTTTATCCACTTCTTACTTTCAGCCGTTCAAATCTAAACTAATGGAGATATTGGAAATACGATGGAAATTGATATAAACCTGAGTTTTTCGAAAAATATCATTTGCAGATAAAAATGTTCAAAAATAAAGTGTGCTACACGGAAAAAAGAAAATAGGTGTTGAACGAAATAAACATTTTGTTATCAACTTAAATTAAAAATACCTTTAATATTTATAAATTATTATTTTAATAACATCACAATCTGTCGATTAAACAAATCATAATTAACTTTCAATACTACTTTTTTAATTTGAGCATAGTATATCAACTTAAACTAAACCAGTAACCCGCAAAATAATCAACAAAGAAATCAAATTTTAATTCAACGCTGTTTCCTTATAAAATAGGTTTCCAGAAATACAAGATGTTTTTTTTAGTTATAGTTACCTACACGTAGAAAAAGAAAGTAGCTGAATTTACCATTCAAAATAATCAACTTGTGCTCTGAACGCATTTTTTTGGAATTTAGTAAGTTTTACTATTTTCAATTGTAACTCTTACAATGAAAAAACAGGGTTTGCAATTTTCTTAGCAAAATTGGAATAGTAAAATTTACTAAATACTAGCGAAAATACGTTCAGAGTTCAAGTTGACTATTTTAAAAGATAAATTCAGCTATTTTCTTTTTTCCGTGTAGCGCACGGAATTAATTTTTCGAGTCTCGATGCGTTGAATTTTTTTCCCGTCTCGACTAGAGACAATTTTCTCGAGAATTCTCGAGCAAAAACCCTAGTCGAGAACTTGTATTTAAAGTACTGCAAATACTACATTTTTAAAAATAGATTAAAAGAGGGACATTTTCGATAGAATGTAACTAATGAAATTGCACTTTCATATTGATTTTTAACTATCTTTCCATCTAACTGAAGAATTGGATCGGCTGCAAATAAAAAGAGTTATTCAAACCATAATGAAGAGAATGAGTAAAAGCATTTCACTTTAATTCTGTAATCTTTCAGTACTAAGAGAGAATTAATGCAAAAAATGTTCTCAAAACAAAATGGAATGTAGGGAATAAACTTTTAAATAAGAGTTAAATAAGATAAAAAATGGTTATGAATATTAAAGAATAATAAAATCACTATTTTATACTTATTCGGCTCATCAAAAAATAAACTATCTACATTAACGTTCAATCCCATGCAGAAATTTCAATATGGCCCCGGTCGGGGCCAGACTGGGACAGATCGGGAATCCCGATCGGGGCCAGGTCGCGGATGAAACACACGCCCAGACCGGGGCCAGGTTGGGACTCCGAATCGGGGAAGCCCGATCTGTGCCCGATCAGTTTTATTATGATAAATTTTATTAATTTGAAACTAAAGAGCAATTTATAAGTTATAAAATTTTATTTATGACAACTATATTTTACAAATGTAAATGCATTAATTTTATTTAGAAATTTAAATAGTTTGATTTTTTAAAATTATTTTTAAATGAATTTAGAATAAAAACTTTTGGTTTTTGAAAATGTTGCCGAGAATAAGGAATTGGCTTAAAGTAGTCTGCTTTACAGGCTTCAAAAAATCGATTTTTCGTTTTTGTCTTAAATCTATTCCAAAACTATCCAAGAATATGTGTTCAAAATTTTAGAGGCCAATTCGACATATTTTCGAAGCTAGATCAGTTTTAGTGGCCGAGCGTCGAGCAGGTGCGAATGCTCGGGCAGACCCGAGCGCGCGCGCTCCGCCCCTTCGTGTATTCTATTGTTTGACTATACTCGTATATACCTGAAAGGACTGAACGGTCCTTTGAAATATTATTTGGAGGTTCTAGAAGGTCTGTGTTGAGTAGTTGTTGGGATAACGGTATACAATATAACGGTAAACTATAGCTCTCGGAATCGGCTTCTACACTGCTATTTGTAGCGTCAGCTTTCAGTTTCATTTTTGATTTTGCCGAGCGCACATCGAAATGTCAAGCTACCCGAAAGGTGATCGATGTAAAAGACAGCGTGCTGCGGAACCGCGAAAGCGAAAATTTCACGGCAATCGTTTTACCAGTGTATCATCGGACGACGGAGACTTACACACGAGTCGCAGTGAGCAAAAGTTGAAGACAGCTAGCAGCGATGATATCATTATTCATTCATCGCACTGCTACCGCATTATTGAATTCATATCGGTGTTTCTCGCTCTTTCGGAAATCGCAATTTGCAGATCGTGCAAACAAAAATTAACGTTTGCAGAAAGCGGTCATCGAGGCCTAGGATTTAAAATTGTTGTTCAGTGTATGTGTGGTCGACGCGAAATCCAGTCAGGACCATTTATAAATACCGGCTACGAAATCAACAGACGGATTGTTTTTGTTATGAGGCTTCTTGGTATCGGACGAGAAGGGATAAACGTATTCTGCGGCCTTATGGATATTTCTGCAGGTTTTACAAAATCTACTTATCAACAAATCGTTGAGCATTTGTACGCAGCGTCGAAGACACTGTTCGAGAGTACCTGCGAAAAAGCCGTCACGGAAGAGAAAGAAAAAAACGTTGAACATGGAAGACCTGCGAATCATTTGAAGGTTTCGGGCGATGGATCGTGGAAAAAGCGCGGTTATACTTTGTACGGTGTAACAACGCTCATCGGATACTACAGTGGCAAACTAATCGATCTCATTGTAAAAAGTGGTTATTGTCATTCGTGTACCATACATAAAAATAGTTTGGATGAAGATGCATTTGAGGAGTGGTATGAGGATCATAAAGACTCATGCTCCTCAAATCATACAGGTTCGTCTGGGAAGATGGAGGTAGATTCCATAACAGAGATGTTTTCGAGATCCGTCGAGAAATTTGGAGTTATGTACAGTAATTATATCGGCGATGGCGACTCCAAAACTTTTACTGGCTAAAGCGGCGAATAATCTGGCATCTTTCAAACACCCGGCAAGATTAATTAATGATAATGTAGAGAAGCACATTCGTCCAATTTACGAAGATCTTTTAAATGACGATTTATTGACGCGGTGCTTAGGCGGACACACTCAAAATTCGAACGAATCGTTCAATTCGATTGTGTGGAGCCTAAATCCGAAACACGTAAATTCCGACTATAAAATCGTCGAAATAGCAGCAAATATGGCTACAGGCATTTTCAACGAAGGTTATTCAGCTGTGCTTTCTACCATGCAGCTCCTCGATATTGTCATCGGGCAGCAATGCAAAAAATTTGCTGACACCGTCGATGCTGAGCGCATAACGCGGGAGAACCGGCGCGCATCACTTTCCAGCAAGGAGGCTCGTACAGCTCGAAGATCGGAAAGCCTCCGCCAAAACGAGTTTTTTGAAGAAGAGGAAGGATTATTGTATGGCCCGGGGATAGCCGATTAACAGCTAATTAGTGTAAGTATCCAAAAACTTACATTTTTTTGGACCGAAAACTTTACAGCCCGTTTTCTCGAGTTTTCATTTTCACAAGTTTTGGAAAACGGTGCCGGCGATAGTAAAAACAATATATGTCCGATCGAAAAAAACCAAAGTGATCTAGCTTCAGTATTGAATTATCTTCTATTTGAACTAAAAAAGTTGGACAAAAGTACTATTTAAATTACTTGTTTTGCAACTTAAAGTGAATTTTTTTTTCAAACTTCGAAAAAATTTGGAATTTCGTCATTTCTTCGGTATTTTTTTAGTTCATATAGAAAAGGAACTTATAAAAACTAAAAAAAAATTGGTTCCACTGTTTCAGATGCATCGCACGACTTCCATCACCGGCACCGATTTACGAGTGCACACTCCAGGCGCCCCAGAAAAATCGTTACAACTTTGGCAAATTTTAATAATTTGTAATAATAAAAATTGTTTTTTAAAGCTTGAATATAATATACTATCGTCTCAAAATTTCGTTTACCGCAATCATTTCCTTCCCTTTCAAAAAAATTGTTGAAAAAACGCTTTTTTTTTCGGCTCCTAAAGCAGACTACTGCCTTAATCAAGACTACAATTGCGAGGTCTTGGTCCTCTCCTTGCGACGACTACCCCAATCTTTAGAATTTCCAATTATGGTTCCAACATGACCTAGAGCTTCCTCCTCCGTGGTTTGAAATTTCACACAAGTAACAGCTGAAAGAAAAAATATATAGTGGCAATAGTATTTTAAGTTAAAATTAAAGTACATAGTACTGGGTTAATGAATAGGTTTCAGAAACAAATGTTTAAATATACTATTTAAAAAGGTATATGATTAGCAGTATAAGATTTGTAGTTCTCTTATTAATATGTTACAGTAATAATAATCAGTCAATTACCCAGTTAGTGTGTGCAGAAGTTATACTTCTTAAATAAGTGCTTGTTCGCCACTTCTTTAACAACAGTAAAGTTCATAATCAAATCCCTGTTGAAGTACTTTTTCAAAGTATTGTTCAAAGCTCTACGAAGTCCAATGGCCTTGCTTATGGTAAAGACAAGATTGGCTTTCTATAAGATTAAGAAGTTATGCCTTTAAAAAAGATACTCAACTTGAATAAAGTGCAAAAAAGTGAAAAATTAAGATATGATGGCAAATTACAACAAACGTATACAAAATAAAAACTTACGAATCGAGAACAGCACTCTTTATCTGTAGCAAGCTGCTCATCAAATGAAACAAAATCCTCTAGAGTTTTGAATGGCAGCTGAAGATTATATTCTTTTTAGAAAGGTTTCTAATTTAAATAGTGCGCACTTCTACCTATTTCTAAAATCTTTTTCATCTCCTTTACGTCCGCCTTAAGTTCGTTCATTGCTGCTTGCACATCTATTAGGATATTAAACAGCACTGGAAAGAATTAGGAAACGTAAAATTATTATTTGCATAAAATTAATTAGAAAAATAAAATAATTCAAAATTTAATTTTATATTCTTTCAGCCTAAAATCTAAAATAAAAGTTTTATTATTATTTCTTTTTGCCTGAAAGCGGAAATCGTAGAATTTTTTATTTTATATATCAATTACAAGTGTCGTATCCAATGAAAATTAAAAATACAAATATTGTAATTCATATTCGGACTTGAGAAAATGCATAGTTTTTATAATTTCAAATTAATTTAATATGCTTTAGAAACAAAGAAATATTTGTGTTTTAACTTACTTAAATCTCTCTTTGAATGAGAAATTTCACTCAAATATTTTTGTCCCATGCCAAGCTCTTGTCTCGTTTTTTTAATAATAATGTTGTTCGATTTACCTGTATAACAATATTTGTAATATTTAAATATAGTATATAGAAATTAATGCAAATTTAACAGTTTGAAATTATTCAAATTATAATTACCAGGTTTAACTTGTAGCGTTTGTGAAGCATCATATGCTTTAGTCAACTTCTTATGTGAAACCCTGAAATTTTCATTCTCTGAATCAGTATCGAAATGAAGAGTTTTATCCAACTTCCTGGAAAAAATTATGATGATTTGAAATTAAATTAATTAATTTTATCTCTGCAACGGTAATCTCGGCTTAAAGGGCCTATTTGCCTCTGAGTACCGCCCCAATATTCATCACCCAACTAAATTCCCGAAAATCAAGAATCTTGTTGCCAAGGGCGCCAGGTATTTTTAGATACAGCTCAAAACTCACATATGCTAAAAGTTACTCAAAATCCTGAAACAATATGAATTTCAACGAACTCGATTGGAAGAGGGATATCGTGGGGGCGCAAAACAAATCAGTCTGAAAATAAGTTCAAATCAAAAGAAAACATGGTTTATTGAATGAAGAAAATGTCAGAAAGAAAATATGTACAATGTGAATTTGGGAAAAATAATGTAGATAGTGAAAATATAAGAAAGATTAGTTTGGAATCTCAAACTACGCGATTACATAATCGGACCTGTCAATCATGACGTCACGCGATATCTACATACAGCTCGTTTTACGTAATTACAAGTGTTTTTAATTGTTATAATTTCGTAAACAAAATAGATTGATAGCGAAATTAATCAATGGAAGATTCAATAAAATGATTGGAATTCTCGAATAGTTAGATATACGGCAAAAGAATAGAAGACAGATGGCACTATACCTTGTTCAGGCGTGGCACGTCTTTACGTAATTACTAGATTTAACAATTTTGAATTATAACAACTATATAACTTTACAAAACCATACTAAGATATTATTATATATCATACCATATTACCATACATAAGCTCTTTAAGCTAGATATTCCAAGCACAAAGAAAAGAAAAGGTAAAGGCTCTATGCCATATACATATGGGCGTTGGCCACATGTTACATAATCTTTTAGACTTCGCGAATAATTCTAAAACTCAAATAAAACTGGAGAAATCGTAAAGCAAAACGCCTACCTGATTTCCGCAGACCCAAAATAATCGGTATATGTTACGTCTGCCCAGCGCTGGTGCTCATTGATTTCTCCAAGAACCAACGATGATTGGGCAGGAATTTGTGGCTCGTTGCTGTCTTGCGTCCGAAACTACCGCGAAATTGGAAAGGAATGAGATTAGAGAAAGACAAAATCGAATCTTTAATAAAATTCTATTTATTAATAAAAACTCGCGTACTTTCTATATTTTACAGCTAAACTATACAGTTTTCAGAGAAGCCTTTAAGTTTAAACTTAGCAGGTTAAAGGTTGACGGGAAACTAAATGCACTAATGCACTGCTGTCAGTGCTGTCTGGCCCACGCAGCGCACGCCGCACCGTAGCTGGGATCTACCAGTGGGATGGGGAGAGTTTCGAGGCGTGCAAATTTCGAAGTGGTGGGGCCTTCCTCTGAATATAGTAAAAAGTGGAAAACCCTAGGCTCGAAGATAGTGGTATATCGTACCTACACGTAAAGAAATTTTGTACCGCAGCGACACTTATAGGTACAGTAACATGCAACGATGCCTTCCTCTGTTTTGTAACTACCCAACCTTGTTTTGCATTAAATTCTTATGGAAATCGGTAGGTATAGATTGGTCCATAGTTCCAGTTGACCATAATTTCAATTGGCCACAAAATCACTAAAAGTTACCATAAGTTACTAAATTTTATAAACACTGTTTAAAGTAAAGACTAGAAGGGAGTTAGGTTGGCGAAAGTAGCAGCGTTTTAATTGGTTTGTTTCATTAAGATTTTTTCTAATGCGCATTGCCATCTAGTTTCCACCTACACCGGAGTTTTCGAATTTAGTGATGTTGTGGCCAATTGAGATTATGGCCAACTGAAACTATGGACCAATCAATACCTACCTGGAAATCAGGGTTAGGTCGTTATAAAAAAGAGGAAGGCATCGTTGCATGTTACTGTACCTCTGATGCGCAAAACTGTAGTGCTGTAGTGCGCCCTCTGTTTATGACGATTGTTCTCCCAGTTAGGGAACGCTACTGTCCCTATTTGGCGTAACTGTTGCCTAGATTTTTGAAACAGGAACGGACCTCACGGTATAGCAAGCAACGTTGTGCTAAGTTTAAGAGACCGACGCGTTGCCAAAAATTGGCGTCACTGTCGCTTTCACAAAATTTCTTTCCGTGTACCAACTTAAGGTTTTTATGGAAGGTTGGGGTCCCAAATTATATCGATTAAAATTTACAATGTTCCTAAGCCGGGTTAGAGGCCGTTATGAGTTAAAACTCTTATATTTAAAAAGTTTTGTACTTAAATTCTAACGCTGGGAAATTCCAAGTGTAAATCTTAAGGTGCAGTCCCATGGCAGATGAAAGCAGTGGATAAAATCGAAAAACGTTTTGTCACTAGCATCGCCTAGTAACTTGTAAAGTTTAAGCCGCGTTTGCAACTTTGGAAGTAATGGCGGCGATCCGGGTTCCGCAGTGTTCCGATTATTATTTTACATATGTTCACATAACCTATTATTAAATAATATTTATTGTTTAACTTACTGTAGCTTAACTGTAAACATTCGAAACAATTTGCAATTATTTAAAAACAATGGATTCAGACAATGAAAACATGGAGGTATTGTGACGTTGCTGATTTTAATCTGTAACGTCGAAAGATATAGATAGCCGGCACCGGAGACATTAACTATTTTGACTCGCGTTGTTAAGAATATTAGCGACCAGAAAGAGAGCCAAACCACGAACTTTCGGAGCACTCTTGAAATTAATTATTAGAATCTAATTACCTTCGAATACATATTTCATGTGAACCTCGAGCCATTCCTAATCATCAACGACACCAGGATATGATGAAGGATTCAGAGTTTATTAAAGGAAGGATGTCCATTCAAATACTATTAGTACTCCCGCCAGACGCCAGAGCCCGTCACCTCTCAGGCTGTGGAAATGTCGCCTCAGGAGACAGCTATGACGTGCGGAACCCCGTGCGTCTGACAAATATTGCATTTTTACTACTCAGGAGCCAGGACAGTCCGAATCAACGAGGATCGCTTGTCTTTGTGTCGTCAGCGATTTATAAGGATATATTTAAGAATGCTCAGCCATTCTATGATTCACTACGAACAATTTAGAGTACAAGTGCAGGGCACGTTGTTCAGTAGTTATATTGGTGACTAGTGACAGGACTTTTCTTCACTACGTCACTAGTCACATGATTTCAATAACTACTGTGATTGGCTGTATTGGACTCAATATTCACGATGGCGGCTGACGACTTCCGTCCGCCTGTCAACGAACTTCCGCCTCGTTTCCTGGCCGTCACTCTCTTTCTGGAAGTTGGATTAGTTGGTTGTATTTATTGTCGAGGATTTATTAAGTTATTACATAACCAAGGAATTAATTTAAAGGACTCGTTTGTCAATTCTGGAATTTAAAATAGCAGAGGTTCGAAATCATTTGTACTGGCAAGTTTAGCAGAGTAGCGTTAATTTTGATATTCGTAGTTTTGGAGCTACTTTGCCAAGCTTGACCATTTTCATTATTCAATTTCTCATATGATTTCGGAGTGCTCATCTCTCGTCTTTTTATTGCTCATTCATGATTCTCTTATGAATTAATGTTTATTTCATTTCGATTTCAGCGTGCATTATTTCCGTTTTTTTATCATTATCGAGTTTAAATTAAGACGATCTCTGATGTGGTTGTAGTGTTATGTAACACGTCCATCAGACATACGTCCGCCATTTTGAGAATCGAATCTTCAATTCGATTCTCCTATTTAAATTATAACTTAAAATCATTAAATTATTATTCATGTTTTTAGTCATCATTTTAGTTTTCTATTAATAAACTTTATAGTTAACCTCAAAATTCTGTAAATCAAACTAAATGAATTATTTAATGTTATATTGACTAAGAGATGTTCTTTTTCCGCGAATAACCAAATGATTATCATTGTCAGATCATTTGATCTTCTAGAATTCCGATTTTGTTAGTTAAATATATATAAATGTTTCTCATATAAATCCTGTCTCGATTTATTTCCGTAATATCAATTATCCGTGACCTTGAGATGTTACGATGACCTGAGCTATCAGTTGTTTTGTTTAAGGTATTTCAGGACTAGGAATTCATCGTTATTTATTTTATTATAAATAACTGGTGCATAATAAATTTGGATTCCTTGCGAAGATTTAAGGATTGTCGAGACGTAGTTTCACGATTCCGAGACAAGTCGCGTTACAGTATGTACAAATAAACATTCTTGTAAAACGTATATAGGTTAATATTGTTATTAAACAAAAAGTTTTTGAGATTATGTTTGCTATATTTACGTTTTTATTTTGTACATTTTCATATAAATAATTTAATAATATATATATTGTCTATCTTATTATAAATATCTAAAAACATCTACCAGCTTTTCCTGAAAAGAAAGAAAGTTATTGCGCCGGACCTATGCTATCTTAGCATTTATTTTAAACTCCAAAAAGATGTATATTTTCGCATTTAGAACCCTACAAAAATTATTACTGAAATATGGTTTGTTTGGATACTCCATCGTCCTTAAGGGATTGTTTCATACAATAAATATGAAAAATAATTATTATTATTCAATGCATTGTAACAAAGTTGTTACTCTAGTCGGTCTGGAGTAGGGGGAGACTGTCGAGAAATGAGCCGAAAAGTCTTCGAGTTAGTAAAAACAGACTCCGACCGTCGGGACTCGAACCCTCGGCCGCCGGCTTGCAAGCCCGATACGCTACCACTGCGCTACGGAGTCTGGGTACTAGAATGGTTCTGCCCAACCGTATTCTAGTCCCAGCTTCAAGTCAATCGTCGATCAGTCTTTTGGAGAGGAAAGGCAATTTGTTTTGTAACGTGTCAAGCTCACGTCACACCTAGGAAGTGGGAAAGGGTATCTAGTTACGTCCCACGTAACAGCATTTTCATTTTCAGATAAACAAAAAATCCGGTTACTGTAGTCATGTTTTGAGTGACATGAGTCTAATTTTGAACCATTCCTGTTTTAAAAATTATGATGAGGATTCACAATACATTCATATTGATGAAAATGATACTGTAACCATAGGTAAAATTTATGTGCTTTCTGAATACCTGTATATCACGTAAAAAGTAGTGAATGAAATATTTTATAATTATAATTTCTGTAGTTCTCGCAATACCATTTTTGCTTTATTACTATTGCTATACGTTGTGACGTGGTATATTTTATACCACGCACATTTTTATATTCTAACATTAAAACTAACTTCTTCGCGATAAAACTCCTAGCACAGAGTGTTAGGTTGTTTGCATACAACCTGTCAGCTGATTGGAGCACATGAGCTCTCTAACAATCAGCTGACCATCAGCCAGCAATCCGGAACCTGGAAAACAAATTCACTCGAAACTATTATTTATTCGTCACACTTTTCTTTGTTTCACTAGTGCCACTGCCGGGCGCTACGCGGCCGTCGTCACAATACCGTTTCTATGTTCTATGTTTTTTTCTACATTCAATATGCTCAATGCTTTTTTTCTTATTTCGATACTTTTCGAGACAAATTCGAGACTTTTCGATATTCGACTTTGTTCAGTTCGAGATTTCAGGCCATGACTTTTTTCTAATAGGATATAACTCTGAGCCAGAGGGGCTCAGAATCACAGTCACACACACATTCACTTTCACTGAAGTCCAATCCGCATCGTGAAGGCCCGAAGAGGATCCTGGTCAAAGTGCATGGATGAGATTCCCGTGCACGCTAACGACCAGGGGGATGACAATACCTGCAGCGCCATCTCTTGGCCTAGAGCATCATCACCGTTGGGACCGACCGTCGACGAATTACCGGTCTTCGACGAATTATTATCATTTAGGCTAAATTATCAGTTTCACAATAGTTTCGTGGCGCTGCCTGTTTCCGTGCACGCCACGAGACAGGAAGAGAGAGGTTAGCTCGCTCACTCTGTGCTCGTATTCCTTTCGTACAACACGCATTTTTAAGTCGCGTTGGATTTTTAACATCTTTGGAATGCCGAACTGGACCAGGGGACAAGTTCGTGGGAGGCGTGTGCTTTGCCACGCCATCGTAAGCGAAGGTAACGACTTTTCTTCTTTCTCTTCCTTGTGATTATTTCATCGTGTTTCTTTTGGACTATCGCTGCACATTGACGAACATTGGTTCGCCAATTTCTTAGATTTTGCTCCAATCGCTATACTTTGTTGTCTGTTCATACTATATGATTAAATTCTTTATTTAATAAATCTTTTATTGTTTCTTTTGTAAAATACAGTGTTCTCAGTGAATGTTCCCTTGCCCCGCCCTCTCCGCGGTAATGCGCTAGCTTAGGGTTTATATAACATAGATTCAATTCGTTTTAAAATTACTTTTGGTTGTTTTGAGAAAAACAAGCTGGCGCTCTAATGGCATATTCTAATTAAAATCGCTTAAGTTAAATATTTCAAAAATTTCACAATTATAATCTAACATAAAGGTTATAACGTATACGAGTTAATTGATGCATATATTTTTCTTGTAATTTCAATTTGTTAATAGTTGCGTACGAAGAAAATCCCATGGAGAACCTTCAAAATAATCGTCGTTGGAATAAGGATTGGAATGAATTACTGATCAAAGAAGTGTCTAACAGACGAGCGCTTTTTAACTATCGATTACCTCTTTCAGAGCGGACCGATCTGAAAAAGAAGAACTTATGGATGGAAATCTACAATTGCCTGGGAGGTTTATTTTTCCTGTTTGTAGATTCATCTTTCATGTAATTGTTTTTCTAGTGATATAAAGGAATTTGTTATACTTTTTAAATTTACATATATTACAGGTACAAAGATTAATTTGAAGTCAAAATATTTTCATAAACTTTGAATATAATTTTCATTTGTTTATCTTCAAAATAATATACAATAGATTGTAAATATTGCTTAAAAGTTTTTAGTTATTGATGTTTCAATTTTCTGTCATTTAAAACTTTATGCCAAAAATTGATTTCTGTCTTATAAAATTAAATTTCTTTTTACAGTAAAAATATTATTAACACGTAAATAAATCTTACATAATTTAAATTTAACTTTTTAAAAAGTAAAATTAATTTATTTAAAGATGTATAGTTGTGTGTTAATTTTCAGGTCCATGTGAAGTGAAATATATTCAGAATAGATCGGCAGCACCTAATAAAAAAATGTCTAAACACAATTTCCAGTTATTCGAAAGGATGACATTTTTGGACGACCTGGCAGAACCTATGAAGTACTTACCTTAAAATATTATATATATATATATATATATATA
>UCOK01011744.1:8019-31123 GCA_900474325.1 Synergus umbraculus
GCCCCCTCCAACGCCACGAAGACGCGATAACGGTAATATCAAAAATCGAAAATTCTATCTTCTCAGTTTGCCGAACAAGAGCCCTGGGCTGTCAGAGCCAGAACCAAAATGTATTTTTTAAATTGGTTACGCATGTGGTAAACTTTCAGAGGTACAGTCAACGAAATATATGCTTTAAGGGTGTTGGAGCCAAGTTCCAAACTAAAAACTCGATTTCCTCATTTTGCTTAAGAAATATTAAAATTGGAACTTTTTACCTTCGTAGAATTATTCAATTTTTAACTAGAATTATGCGCACAGAGCGAGAAAATATTTAATTCAAATATTTTTTATATAAAATGAAAATATTGAATTTTGAAGTCAGATTTTGAATTCTTCGTTTTATGCAAAAAGTATCGACACTAAATATTTTTTCGCTCTGTACGCAGTCTTATATTTGAAAAAAGATTAGTGATACAGAGCGAAAAAATATTTACTTATAATTTTCGTTGAGTAAAATGGAGAATGGAATTTTGAGCTTAACAATTGAGTCCAACGCCATTAACACTTGTCACTAGATTTTTGCGCGCATTTCAATGTAAAATTCTAGTGACAAGTGTTAAGGTTTATATGTGACTGTAAATATGTAATATTTGATCTGATCTGATTTAAATTGAATTTAACTGATAATATACGCAAGGTGTCTAGTGATAAGGAAATTGGAAATTCTCGGTTTTCTCCCAGTCTCCTCCCGGTCAAATTTTTTTTCCTCCTACCAATTTATTTTTTTTTTATTTTTTATTCCTTTTTTTTATTTTTATTCCTCCGACCTTATGTGAGTTTTGAAAAAAAAAATTTATTTGATAAAGTATTATAAAAATAAGATTAAGAAGATAAAGTAGAAAAAGTCGATTTTTCAATAAAATACATAAAATTCCCGAACCTAAACAAAATTCCTGGATTTTTATCGGTTTTTTTCCTGTAAAATAATATTTCCAGTTTTTTCGGTCAGCTAGACACCCTGATACTTTACTTCCCTCATCGAAATACTCATTTTTTGTTTGAAACATTTTTTTCTGCGAGCGATAGTTTCCGAGAAAATAAAAGATATATCAATTTTCATTTTAAAAAACCCATAAACCATAGCTCTTCACATTCTAAATGGCAATCATTGTAAAAGAAAATTATCGTAAAGAGAAATGCCAAAAGGAATGGTAAAGGGAAATGGTAAAGGAAAATGGCAAAGGAAATGGTTAAGGGAAATGGCAAAGGAAGTGGTAAAGGGTAAGGGCGGAGGAGATTGTAACAAGAAATGGCAAAAGGAATAGTAAAGAGAAATGGCAAAGGGAGTGGTAAAGGGAAATGACATAAAGAATGGCAAAGGGAGTGGTAAAGAGAAATAGTAAAGGGAAATGGCAAAGGGAATAGTAAAAGGAAACGGTAAAGGGAAATGACAAAGGGAATGGTAAAAGTAAACTGCAAAGGGAAATGACACAAGAAATAGTAAAGGGAAATGGCAAAGGAGAATGGTAAAGGGAAATGGCAAACGGGAATAATAAAAGGAAATGGCAAGGGGAAATAGTAAAGGGAATTGGAAAAGGGAATGGCAAAGAAAAATGGCAAAGAGTCTGAGTAGGTACCAAATCGAAACAAATGGAGATACAATAGAAATCGATATATCTCTGATTTTCTCGAAATCTATAACTCGCAGAAAAAATGTTTGAAACAAAAAATGAAATGAGATCTACAACTTTTTCTGATAATATTTTTTTTAATTTTGCATATTAACTCAGATAATCTCAAAAAACCATGATTTTTATGGTTTTTTCATGATTTCACCATTAAAATAAAATTAGCGTCAATTTTCACTATCATACTCCTAATCAGTGTGTTAAAATACATAATTATACGGAGCCCAAAGAAAATCGGATGGCAATGAAGGTTTCTAAGTATTTCTATAGGAATATCAAACGATTTTAAGGGGTTTTTCTATTTTCAGGTATTTCTAGATATTTCTAAGGATTTAGGTAAAAAAAATAACAAGAGATATAAAATATAAACATAAAATCTTCCGCAGTCGACTTATTTGGTTTTTATCCAAGGGAAAAGACAAAGGAAACACGATCACTCATGTGGATGATGTGCAGATAGACTGCAGAGTGAACGAGAGTTTCAATCGAGACATCAAAACGGGACAAAGTTCTATGTATGTACTTGCGCCTGTGCAAGTGACAGCAATGCAGAGAAGGAGTATCAGAATCTAGAATTTCCCACGTGTCAGCATTGTCTTTCGCCCGGGGAGAGAAAAAAATTCTTGTCACGGCGCAACAGTGCCGAGAAAAGAGGTACAAGGCCGCACCGAGGGAAATCCATTTTTTACGGCCCCATGAAATTGCTATAGATGTGCGGTTCATTGTTCTTTATCGCATTCTAAGTTCTCCTATCGGCGGATCATCTCACTCGATTCACATCTTTTTGCTCTTTTTCACAAAGGAAAAACTTTAAGAGATCGTAGCTTCTTTTTTATGAACCTGTCATATCCTGTCAAAGAGAGGATTTTCCAGGAAAAGAAATATTATTCATAAAAACGTGGGTCACTAAAAAGGACACAATATTTTTTTCATATTCCTTCATCTCTCTATAGGATGTAATATCTGATCTGCAAAATATGGAAATTTTGATATTAGAGTAAACAAAATGAAAAGAAGCCAATTGCAAATAACAATAAATAGTTAAATACATACGAGTACAATCCTAAGATTGAGAATTTTTTTTTCCTCGTGATAAAAAGTTACAAAACTCCTGCCGGGAAATTAACTGAGCGTGTTCCTCCTATACATATCATCTAAAAATATAATCTGATTACTTCTAGCAATTTACCCTGCCTTATTTTGAAGAACTGTTGTGGCTCACTCATGTAATTGTCTAAAATATTCAAGAAAGCAGAGAAACAAGTACAAACGCTAGAAACTTCCTGCGAACACAAAACTTTTTATAAACTCTAAACCAACTAGCCCTCAACTTTAAATTTACTTCGAGTACGTGCACATAAATTGCAAGCTTATGTGTAGCCGTGAGGTAACATTTTTCGCACTAAAGTCCGGTTCGTAACTATTTTTTGAGGAAAAAAATAATATAATAAACGCGAAATCTACTTCCACGTCACAATAGCGTGTAAATAAGGTATGTATAAATATATGTATCTAAGCTCTAACAATAAGTTAAGATTTACGAAAAAAATACTAAATCCTATCCTATCTTAAAAAAGTGGTGTCACATTGTTATTGCAAACCTGGTTGGCTGTTGAACGACTTGAAGTTAAAAGAAGAAAAAACAAATTATGGCGCAAAGAAATTTCAGGAAAACCTTCGAAATGCCTTAAAATTCGTTAAGATATCGTAAAACACCCAAAAACCTCTAGAAATCTCTTAAAAATATACAAATACGATTAAAATCATAAATGTCTTGAAATCCAAGTTAATACTCATAACAAGCTAAAAACTCCTAAAATAAAAGCCAAAAATTCCTAAAAACCACTTGGAATTTCTTAACAATTAAAATCTCTTAAAACCTTTCAAAATCTTGTCAAATTCCATGAAATTCTTAAAAATTTTATAAAATCTTTTAAAGAAATCAATCAATAAATAAAAATCAATCAATCAAATCAATAAAATCACCTGAAAAACTTTAAAATCCTTTAAACCCCATAAAATATTGTAAAACTGATAAAACTCTCTTTTGAAATTTTTTAAAGTTCGTGAAAACTTCTTAAAATTCTTAGAAACTGTTTGAAATTCTGTAAATTATACGATAAAATTTAAAGTCCCTAGACGTCCTTTAAAGTCTACTAAAATTATTAGAAATCTCACGAAATTCCATGAAATCCTTAAAATTCTACAAAATCTTCTAAAAATCATAAAATATTTTTTAAATTATTAAAATTTCTTTTGACTTCCTTAAAATTCTCTAAAACACTTTGAAATCTCTTAAAATTCATTAAGATTTCTGGAAACTCCCAAAAACCTCTTTAAATACCTTAAAAATCCACAAAAACCATTAAAATTATAAATCTCTTGAAATCCCTTAAAAATCCACAAAAAACATTAAAATTATAAATCTCTTGCAATCCCTAAAAATCCACTAAAACCATTAAAATTGTAAATCTCTTAAAATCCAAGTTAAAATTTGCAAAAATCTCTAAAAAGTCATAAAAACCTTTTTTGAAATCCCTCAATAAAATTACCATAAAATTTCCAGGGACTTATTAAAATTCTTAAAATTTTACGATAACATTTAAAGTCTATTTTCGACCTTTAAAATCCATTAAAATGATAAGAAATATCTCTTTACATTTCATGAAATCCTAAAAATTTTTTTAAATTCCTTAAAGTCCCTTAAAAATTCGCTTAAAATTTTTTGGAATCCCTTAAAATTCTTAGAAACCTCTTAATATTCCTCAAAATATCAAAACATTTAAAATCCCTTAAAATTGCGTATCTTTAAAAATTCTCTTGCAATTTCATAAATTCCGTTAAAATTCCATCAAATATCCTGAAATACCTTAAAATTCTACGAAATCTTTTTAAAATCCTTAAAATCTTTAGAACTTCGTAAAAATCACTTAAAAATAGTAAAAATCCATTAAAATTCCTAGAAACCTCTTGAACTACCTCTCTAAAAAAAATTATGTAACCAAAGATGTAAAGAAATGTCCCTAAAATCTTGGATACTCTCTAAATTTAAATCAGCAAAATTCCATTGATTTTTTAATGACTTGAAGTTGTAAGAAATTAAATAAATAATCGTGCGCGTGTTGCCCTGCTAGTGAATGTAAAAAATAACGAAGGTATTATTTATTCGAAAAATTTCACAGTGAAGGTGCGAAAAGTTTTCCGGCATAATCATAATTTAACACACAGACTAGTATGACAGACGACAAAAAATTTACTCCATGAAAGACATCAAAGGATGGTGATGATTCAACAGAATTTTCCCACGAATTACATGAGCACCTTTATACATATATGTATTTTCCGTCAACAATGACACGACATACGAAAAGCCTTCGAGCAATCCTGTCGCCGGGCACGAACTGAGAATAATACGAGTATTCTCTTTGTTGCTAGTTGCGAGAGAATAATTTGCCAGATACACCAGAATGAAAATTGAAAATCTCAGAATGTTCACATTCACCATCATCAAATGGAACTCTGATTAAGCTCTAAAGAAACATTAAGTATTATTGCATCGAGATGTATATTATAGATTAGTTTCCTTGTGAACATGAAGCTTTATCGATATTGCAAAAAATAGCTTGTTCTTTTTTATCTCGGAAAAAAAATAAAAAGGAGGATTACTCCCGTATTTTCATCAGCGAACTCTTTAAATCCATCCTATGGAGCTTATGATGTTTCAATTAATTAGTTTTTATCTACAGCTTTTCCCATATCTTCAGAGGATTTTACATGGAATTTTTCTGGGATTTGACAATTAAATAAATAATCGTGTGCGTTTATAAATTAAATAATCTAAGTGCAGATTTTTAATTGTGATAGTGTAGGCAGAAAGAACCTTTCTTAAATTAAAGTAATTATTGAAAGGAAAGAGTGACTAGTTTTCAAAAGAGGATCTGGCTTAATATTTCGAGAAAATTCGTTAGAAATTTTTTCTCTCATTTATCGAGTATATAGGATTATAACGAGGAAGATTACTTTCCTCCATTCAACAATTTTCTGATGTTAAATTAAGGAAAAAGAACTCTCTGAAAGGAAGAAATGTTCTGGAAATTTCGTCCTTTTTCATGACCAATTCAATCTAACATCTTTCTGTAGATAAAATTTCTGCTTCAATAAATTTCAGGTTAAAAAGATATAATACATATATAATTCCAAAAGATAAAATTTTACGTCTTCTTTGAACTTTGAAATTCTCAACTAAACTTTTGAATGTAAATGTATATGACAAAATATGATTGACTTTTGAATTACTTGAAGTTGAGAGAAGAAAAACAAAATAATGGCGCAAAAGAATTTCAGGAAAACCTTCGAAATGCCTTAAAATTCATTAAGATTTCGTAAAACTCCCAAAAACCTCTTGAAATTCCTTAAAAATTCACAAAAACTATTAAAAACATACATGTCTTGAAATCCAAGTTAAAACTCGTAAAAAGCTCTACATATTCCTAAAAAAACCTCTTGGAATTTCTTAACATTTAGAATCTCTTAGAATTCTCAGCACAATTTCATTGATTTTTTAATGACTTGAAGTCGTAAGAAATTAAATAAATAATCGTGCGCGTGTTGGTCTGCTAGTTAAGTAAATTCAAATATTAGACTATATTAGACTACTGATATTAGTCTAATATCAGTACATATATTAGACTAGGGTTGCCAAACGTCTTTCCTTCGAAGGATTTGTCCTTTTTAGTCGTGTCCTTCGAAGTCCTTTGCACAACCCAAATGTCCTTCGTTTTAGGGATACATAATTGGAATTTTCCTTCAATTCAATTTATTTTTGGCGTTTCTGTGTGTATCAATCCATTTTTTCATTTGCTACTCTTGCCTGCAGAAAATCAACAAGAGTGAAAAAGATAGACATCTGAATAGTCTGTCTTCTTTTCTCTTAAGGTGAATTCACATACAGGCGCAAGACGCAAGGATATACATTTTGTCCTTCGAATCTGTCCTAGACAAATAGTAATCCTAATATTAATCTGATAAAAAATTAGATTAGATATGCAAAAATAAAGAAATAAATAACTGACCTGTCCATGATAGTCGAATCCATGTTTCTCAGCAACAGCAGCAGCAGCTTCAGGTCCATCTGGCACGTGGATGGCAAACTGGTTGGAGTAAATTGTTGCTGGTCGAGCACGTGGCCCCGGTTCCGGGTTTGCTGAGACAGCTGACAAAATCCCAAGCCATAGGAAAGTCACTCTGACGTTCATCATCCCTCAGTGACACTAAAACCGATCCTCTGAAGACTTTTCACTGATCTTCTTCCCTTTCACTAACGATTACCACAATGACACTAATTGGCTTCAAGTTTTTCCAATCCTCTAATGGTCGTTCTTTCCTTCTTATTCAATATGTATCAATTTCAAAACAGGAAGAATCTACATTACTTTGCCGAATTCTCTGACACAATCGTAGTTCTCTTTTTCTATTGAACCACGACTGCTGAAGAGGTAGTGAGTTGAATCAGAATAGCAGCAAGGCGAGAAACTTCAAGTTTGGTGCGTGCAACTACTTTGGCCGAGACAGAACGGCGAGATTTTTGGTCGATGCTGTTTTCTAACTTGGTTTGGAGGGTCTTATCTGAAAGAAAAACAAAGTTTAAGTTTTATACTTTGTTCAGAATCGACGATTCTTAATTTTTCTTTTTAGAATTCAGAGAATGGAAGAGAAGAGAGGTGAGAAGAAAAAGGAAAAAAATGGGAACATGTCGAACTCACAAAAGACATATCACATTCAATACATACTCTATACATCATGTGAAATGGATCTGCCAAATATGTTTTTTAATCAGAAATCTTTCAAGTTATTGTACCTTAATTAAAGTTTTAATTTTCTATTCAACATTAAATTAGTGTCGTTTCATATTTTCAAGTGGACAAAACCTCAAATTCTTTCTGATTTATAGAAAAAAGGGGGAAAAGTCTGAACTTTGTATTAAGCGTCTTGTTGGAAAAAAAAACGGAGATAAATAAGTTTGAATTAATTAATAAATTAAGTTTTTTACTTTTTTCAGAATCAAAGAAGGAATTTTCTTCGATTGTCTTTTCAGCTTATAGAGAGCAAGAAGGAAGAGGTGAAGAAAACGAAAAAACAAGAAAGAAGAGGTGGTAAACGCGTTAAAATTTCAGCTGCTTCCGCTTCCAGGGAGACCTCGAATCAAAGCTCCTGGTGAATGCAGAAAGACGTGCGAAGAACCGAAGAGAAACTCGTAATTTAATTTGACCTTTCCAGTGTGCACGAGCTGATTTGGGTTAAAATGGAAACACGCGCTCTACTCACTTTGCAATAGTTTTGCAAAACAAGGAAGAAGCGACTTCTTTAAGACAGGACGCTTTGGGAAAAATTCAAACTTTTCAAGACAATCATTCAGTTTTCAAATTATTCAACTGTATGGCAGAGCCTTTATAATTTCAAGTGTAAAGACAAGTTTTTACTCAAATTCATTTAAGACCAATTCAAAGGTTTTGACAAATATGTGCGAAAATTGAACATCAATCTAGCATCGGGTCTGACCCGGGCTTGATTAAGCTCATTTTCTTTCTACGATAAAATCCATTTTTATGATTAGATTTGAAATATTACGTAAGGGAATTCAATTTTATCTTTCAAAAGTCAGGGTGGCTACAAGATTCAATTTTTCAATTTCCCTGACAGAAAAGTACTAAAAATGCGTAGGTATAAGTTTTATATAATAATACTATTGAAATTTTTCAAAAATTTCGTATAATAATATCACTTTAAATCTTTTGAAATTTAAAATCACTTCACAACATTAAAAAGTAAAAATCTCTGGAATTTACAACAAATTTTGAAAAGATCTCCTGAAAAAAAAAACTACAAAATCTTCTAAAATTCTATAAAAAAATTTCAGAATCTCGTGAAATATTTTTCAAATTCCACGAGGAATTTTAAAATCTCTTAAGATGCACAAAAACTTCTTTAAATTATTGGAAACCTATTGAATCCCTTAAAATTCGCTGAAATCTTTTGAAATTCCTAAAAACATCTTTATATTTTAAAATTCAACGAAAATATTTAAAATTCCATGAAATCCTTTAGAATTCCACGAAAAAATTTTACATCTCTTAAAATACGTAAAGATTTCTTAAAATTCTTTAAATTCTTTAAACTTCTACAAGATCTTTTATAAATCATAAAAATATTGTGAAATCATAACAATTAAAATACGTTTTTATCCTTTAAAATACATTAAAAGTATTAGAAATATCATTAAATTCCATGAAATCCTCTTAAAAATTACAGAAAATATTTTTAAAATCAAAAATTTGTTGAAATTCCTTAAAATAATTAGAAACCTCAAGAAATTTCACAAAATCTTTCAAAAAGCATAAAAAATCTCTTGAGTTCTAATAAAATTCCTCGAAGATTCATAAAAACATTTAAAATTCCCTAGAGTTCTTAAAAATCTTTTAAAATTTTATAAATTCCTTTAAGGTTCCGAGAAATACCCGGACATTCCTTAAAATGCATGGAAATCTTTTAAAAATCCTAAAAAATCCTTCTAAAATTCCGCTTATAAAAACCCGTTACACCCTGAAACCTAACCGTCTGGGGTTTTTATCTGAAAATCGAGAATAAAATATATGTTTACATGAATTGTAATTAGTGGCATTTGCCGATCGTAACTAAAACACCTACTTCACTAATGAGTCAGTTATCAAGCAACTTATCAAATGAGATAAGTAAACGAGAATTAAGAGAAGGGAGAACACAAAATAAAGGAGTAAAAGAATGAAATATTTTTTAAATTATAGGTACTTAATATATAGCCTAGCGGAATGTCTTTCACACAGAAAAAAAATTACTGTCATGAGTGTCTAATGTAAGACTCAAGGACATGCCTAATTGGTATCATCCGAAAGATGCCATTATGCGTATATTTATTATTGTTAAATAACTCGGCAGATGGATGCACCGAGACCTTGGCCACATCATCGATTCATAACCAGATAATTACGCAACAAAACAAGTATCCGCATCAACTCCCAGCTCTACACCAAGTTTTTAATAAACTCATGTAATAAATAAAAGAAATAAGGCATGACACACACTTGACGAAAATATAACATAAAAGATCTTTGAACCTCTCTGAAAAATCGAAAGCTAAAGTTTTTCGTCCAAAAAATGTTATTTTGCCTGTCGAGCTTTATGAAAATTAATAATAAAGACTTATTCACTATTTTCTCCTAATAAAAATTTAAATCAAGGAAATTAGGTGCCCTCAAAATTACAAGGTAAATTTATGTAAACTAGAAAAGATAAAAAAAGAATGGCGGATTCGTATAAAATTGTTGCCTTCTGAAGCGAAATTTTCTCGAAATATATTAAATAACTATAATGGGTTATATGATTCTTAGAAGTCTCTCGAATCTTTTAGTCTACGATTTCCACCATTTCTAGGTTTACACGGTGAGACACGAATATCAAGAAATTAACAGTGAAAGTCTTCATAGCTCAATTCCGATTAAGTAGATTTACTTCTAGTGCGAGGTGCAATTTTACAAATATCTCAACTGTTTTGTGCCTTATAGTTCAAAAAAAAAATAAATAAATAACTAAAGTCTGGATGTTAAATCGTATTTTTTATCGATGAAATTTCAATACGTAATTTATAATCTAAAGATTAAATTAATTTAATAATGAATATACCATTTATCTATAATTGAAACCTTAAAACCCAGATTTATGAAGGCTCAACATTTTAAAGTCATTTAAAATTATAGAATTTCAAGTAAAAAGCGTTTGAGATTAAAAAAACCGTCATTTTGTTACGTCTCTTGAAATTATTTTCGGCGGTTTATTTTTATAAATTGCAGATTGTTATTACAGTTGACATGTCTACTTTCTGAAATCCCAAACAAATTTTCCTGGACGCGGTTGAAAAAGCTAAGACGTTCAGTTTCATGAAAAATTCAGTAAGACCTTTTATTTCCATAAGCGATATATTCTATTTCGACAATCCTGCCTTTGCTCTGATGGTGATAAGAGTCTCCCAGGCACACATCCCATCAATCTGAAGCTGATCGTAGAATGTATCGCAAGTTTAACCGACGCTTTGCCAATTCACTTGTTCCAATATCCTGGGTATTTGTAAACGATCGGTCACTTTCAGTTTCAAAGAAAACACCTCTTGTGATTTTCACAGTGATGAGTGTAGTTATTTCCTATAACTTATATTCACATAGACAGCTTCAACATATATTTAGCCAGTGTTATAGTAGGACTTGTAATTTTAATGCAAATGAATTAATGTTTTAAAACTGTTTATAGCTTAAAATACAATAAATACAAATATGTCTTTATTTGAATGTTCAGAACTTAAACCACATTTTTTTCACTTCCTTTACTCTATAAAAAATTCTTTTCATATTGCTTATATCTTTGATATCTTTGTAATATTCTTATAAATCTTTGGAATTTTTAAGTTCCCAATCCTGACCTAATATTTTCACTTGCCTCAACTGCTTTATGATGAGTAGAGGTCCCTTACTCAGTTCGTTCAAAACATGTTTTGTCCAGGCAGGCGTAATGGTGTGATTATCTCACTTATACGGCTGCGGTTATTTGGACAAAATATACTTTGATTGCCACATAGTAATAGGAAGATCACTTTTTGATTGACAACATAATTTTAATTCAATTTATTTCTTCGGAAATAACATGCTTTAAATGTATGTTAGTAGTTGCAAAAAAGCGAATAAAAAACTAGAAAGTGAAGACGCAAAAAACAGATTTTTCAATTTTTTGTGACAAATCGAATTTTGATCGTAAGCTCCTCAAGTATGTATAGAAAACCATTGATTTCTTCAGTGAATAGCCCCTCATCAGTCAAAATCCCTAACAGAAAAATGAGAACAAATTTTGAATAATAACACTATTGAAATTTTTCAAAAATTTCGTATATCACTTTAAATCTTTTGAAATGTAAATTCACTTCAAATTAGTTAAAATTTCTCAAAAAACTCCAAAATCTTAAAAAAAATTTTTTAAATCTCTTAAAATTATTGGAAATCTATTGAAATTCCTAAAAACATCTTTAAATTTTTTAAATTTCCCTAATGTGCATTAAAATCTCTTTTTAAAAAACTCTTGAAATACAGAATCTCACAAAATCTTTTAAAAATCAAAAATGACTCATAAATATGTAATGAAAATTTCTTAAAATTCTTAAAAGCCTTTTAAAATCCTTTAAAATTCCACGAGAAATATTTATAATCCCTTAAAATACGTAAAAAAAAATGTTTAAAATCAGACTCATAATTTTAATTCAATTTATTTGTTCAGAAATAACATGTTTTAGATTTTTTTTAGTAGTTGAAAAAAAGCGATTAATTAAAAAACTCGAAAGCGAAGAGTCAAGAAACAGATTTTTCAATTTTTTTTTTTATCAATACATATTACATATTTCTTATCTAGGAACTTGGGAACTTTTTTCATTCAGAATTGAGTCAGCACTCATTACGAAAAAAATAGATCTCTAGGCAGAGATGAAGAAAACGACCCTGAATTCATTTAAATACTGGCATTTAATTAATTAACATTTTTAATGTAGATATTACTTTTAAAAAGAGATTCTTGCTCCGGCTCTACCGGTCTAATTATGTTTCTCATTTGCGTAATTAATTCATACTCGTTAAATAATTGAAGTGTAAATTAAAAAGAAAGAAATCTTCTTTGTAACCTGGTTTTTTTAAACAAAATTGCATCTACTTTGTTGGAATTTAGAGAGCGTTATTGCTTTTAATGTAAATGCATCTGAGGGAAGTGTAATTAAAAATTGTGAAAGGCTGCGATCCTTATCTCTGGGAGAGAAAAACATTAACTAATCAAATGATGGCTGCGTTCCTAACAATTTTCATTAACTAACTTTTATTTCGTTCAGGACATTTCAATTTCATTTGATTTCACCTTTCATCTCGGATTTATTCATTTCTCATTTGTGAAAATGTTCATCTCTCTTCTGTTTTTGCAGAACGTATTTATTTTTTCAATGTCGAAGGTAGGACGTAATAAATTGCATAACTTCTTTGAGTTCACGTCTCATTAGAACGATTACGTTAATTATACGAGCGTAGGAGCACTAGAATAGAATTGCGTATCTTTCTATGATATGCAAAATGTTATAATTATCTCTAGCATTCTAGATATTTACGAGGGAAATACAGATTGAAAATAAATATACATTCAGAAAAAAGTTTATTTGAACCAAATAAACATTCCTTTGACATAGGGCCAAAGAAAAAATTTGATTGAATTAAATAAAATTTATTTAATTCAAAAAAAAATTTTTTTTTAATTTTTAAATAAATTTTTCTTTGGCCCCATAGCAAATAAATGTTTATTTGATACAAAGAAACCTTTTTCTGGGTGTAGAGAAAGTTTTTAAATAAAATTTTAAAGAATATCCTTTTTTTGTTTGAATCAAAAGTTTGTAAACATTGGGAGAAAAGTGGAACAAGGAAAACCTTGAGTTAAATGAAAAAATGGTCAGCTGCAGTTGACATTTACGAAGCAACGTTGTCATGGATAAATAAACAGGTTCATACAGTTACATAGTCGCAATCTCTTATTTTACCATGCATAAACGACAATCCAGTACTCGAATTAATATCCTTCTCGTTGAATGCGTAAATAAATGCACTCGCAACACGTGTGCGTACTAATAATTCACAACAGCGATCAGCATGTACGGAATATAAAAATTAAAAAAATTCGACGAATAAGAGACTGCGATTGGAGCAAAGTGAATGGTCGATTTGACGGTGCAAAACGAATCGTTTCGACAACGACCCAGTTTCTTATGAAAACTGGCGATTGCCACTCTAATCATTCCTGTGCAGAAATTTTGATAGGGTTCTGACAGGGTCCTGATCAGTTTTCCATACTACTGATGTGGCCCTAATCAGATTAATTGGCAAGGCTTACAAAAGGCTTCTAACGCTTTAACAAAATATTGTCCTACTTAAGGAAAACTGAACAGCAGGGCCTTGTCAGTTTACCCCAAAAATGCCCTAGTAAATACCCCACCTAGGAAAAGCTGGTCAATGCCCCAGCAGGATTCAAAAAATATTCTACGAATTCATTATTCAGAATATTAGATTATTAAACTATTTAATTTTCTGAAAACAAAAATCCTATTATAAAAAGGAGGTATTAATTATATAGAAACAATAAGTGATTTTAAGAAATTTTTTGAGAGTTTAAAAATAGTTTACGGGAGTTTCAAGATTTTACAGTATTAAAAATTTTTTTTTAATATTTGAAGGGATTTTAAATGATATTAACGAATTTTAAAGGATTTTTCCAAGATTTAGGTGATTTTAAGGAATTTAAGGAGAATTTAAGAAATTTTAAGTTATTCTAGGGAGTTTAAACGGATTTCCAAGGAATGTAAGGATTGTCCAGAGTTTTCACAAGATTAAAAAAATTGTAAGATATTATAAAAGACTTAGAAACTTTAGTGAATTTTAACAGATTTCAAGTGATTTTAAGGAATTTAAGGAGATTAAAAGAATTTTAAGATATTTTCCAAGATTTTAAAAATATCAAGACTTCCTAAAGCCTAAAGGATTTCAGAAGAATTTAAAGCGATATAAATGGATGTTAAGTTATTTTAAAGAATTTTTAATGAATTCAGGGGAGATCTAAGATTTTAAGTTAATTTATATACTTTGTTAATTTTTTCAAAGATTTTCACAAGATCTTAAACGATTTTAGGGAGTTTAAAAATATTTCAAGAGATTAAAAATATTTGTAAATATTGTAAAGGATTTTTAATGAAATTATTTATAAATGTCAAAAGATTTTAAAAGAATACGAAAAAATTAAAGAATTTTCAAGAAATTTAAGAGTTATCAAAACATGCCAAAGGATTTCTAAAGCTTTCAAGTGATTTTAAGGAATTTCAAAACATTCAAAAAAGTTTAAAAATTTTGAAGTAATTTGACAATAAAAAAATGTTTTAGTATTCTATAAAATATGTTAAACCTATTGAAATTTATTGGAATTACTAAAAACTCTTTCCATTTTTTAGAATCTCTTTAAATCTCTAGTTATTAAAAATTATGAAAATACTATAATCACAAAAAATGTAGTTTAATAATATAATTTTCATGAAAACCAATTTAAAATTCCTAAAAATGTATCTTTCATGTTTGTCAACAATGTCAAATTATTATAATAGAAATGCCAACTAGAGCCTCATCAGAACCCTATATTAAGTAGGGCTAATTGCAGCAATTTGTGGTTTTTCTAGAATAAAGAATAAGATTCAACCTCGAGATAAAATTTGGAGCAAGCCAATTTGTTCAAAGAATAAGTCCAAAAGAATTGATTTTTTAATTACCAATTTGGTGGATATCAAATTTAAGATGCTTCAACTTTAAAAAATATACGTATTAATTTAGAATAAATCTATTCAAAAAGTATCAATCTTGAAAAGAAGTGAAAAGCGCCTGGCACATCAAGAAATCTCTTTTTCAAAGTTGCAATAAACTCGAGGAACAAATTCAATTTATCAAATTACTTCTAAAAACGTCCCCATTGATAATTGATTTTAAAAAAGCAGATAAACTTGTTTTTAACAGCCAAGTATGATGTAAACAAATTACACTATCAGAAATCTAAATACTGAATTAGGATTAGAGATTTAGGACAATCTAAAATTAATTCCTGTCTATTCGTTTCACAAATTGGTTTCACTTTAAATAAAGTTTCATTCATGTCTTCAAAGTTACACAATCTTTAAAATCGAGCCATTTAAATACAAAAAACTATCTAAACTAAAAAAAAACTATCTAAGAAATTTGTTATAGAGCAAGGAAACTTCAACAAGTTGATTATAAACAAACAAGATATTAGAAGCCCTTGTATTACTTTTCAACTCGAAAAGTGTGATAAAATGAAGCAAAATTTTTTAATTATTTATAGCACACGATAAAATCTCGATAAGGATATATATACATATATATATATATATATATATAGAAAGATCATTCTAACGGATTTCTTTTTCAGGTTTTCGTGCAGAGCGAGAAGGTGAAAGTCGCTGATCGCGAGTTTTGCTGGACCGGTCGAGTCAGCTGAGAGTATAAAGATGTGTGGGTGTGTATGTGTAACGTTTATTCAGCAAAAGTAAAACGTTACGAACCGTTTCAACGATTCCTTCCAAAAATGCGAAACTCGTGATTCGAGACACGCAACTTCATAAAAAAGATCTCTTTATTTTCGAAAAAGTCAGACTCTCTGAAAAATCTTTTACACCCTTATTCATGCAAAAAAAGAATAGAAGTTAAAAAAATATAAATAAATATAAACTGTATATTATAAGTTAACAAAATTAAAGTCTTACCATTGCAATAAGAGAGAAAATTGATTTTCGAAGAAAAGACCCGAGTTTGCGATAAAAAAATTAAATTCAAAATAAGAGGACTCACCAGTAATAAAAACAAACCCTAAACAAATTTCTGACCTGAAGGAAGCAATAAACCTACGATACTCCGATATAATAATATAGAAACACAATAATTTTTCGAACGATGACATCCGGAGTCAAGAACCTATATTTATTTTGATGAGTCAGAATTTATCTCCTCTCATGATTTAATCTAATTAACGATTTATAAACATTTTCACTCAAAAGTTTAAAAATATTTCAAAAGAAACCAAATTGATAGGTTTGTTGATACCATGAAAACAAAAATGTCTAACCTTCAAGCTGAGACAAAAAGTTTAAGAAAACGAAGTAAAACTCAAAATCATAAACACAATATAACTTAAAAACGAATTACTATAAAATTGATTGAAATTATCTTTTTATCTAACGTACTTCTTTTGTAAACAATAGGCTAGGGCTAACTAGTTGAATTTGAACCAGTTTCACATTTTGGAGCAATTTTTACCAAATATAATATGGATTTTTAAATTGAAGATATCAACATACCGTATGTAAGATTAAGCATAGGGAGAGTTAATAGCGGCCGGTTGAATTTCCCTCGTACACAATCGAAAATATAACGAACACAAATTTCCTCGTGGAAACACGACAAACGAACAAAACTATCTTTTGGCAGTTTTCCACAACATGGTTTTCGTCCTCACGCAGATTTTTTGACTTTAATTGATTATTATTAAATTGAATCACACATGTGTGCACAACATTAAACTTCGGTAACCGCACACCGAATTGCAAAGACAAAAACAGAATTTCTTACAAATAACGAATACCCGACGATCCGACCCACTACAGCCGAAGTGTAGCACGGCACTGACGACTGACGGTGACGACCACCACTTGCCAGGGCGATAAACAAACTCGGCGTTCCCCCCACCCTACCCCCCACAAACCATAACAGGAGCGAATCACGCAAACGCCAAATCCCTACTTGTAATCCGCGTAATTCAAGTTTGGAAAAATTGAAAATTACACTGTTTATGGTGTTTATTAATCATTATTATTGTTTTATATTATTCAATACAATTACAATGCTTTCATTTGTCCAGATTAAAGCTCGATTCCACTGATTTGGATTTTTTTAAACCGTTCGTAAATTACTTTATAGTTTTGCGTAAAATTTAAGACAGGAAATCCGAAATTTCAAATTTGTGATACTAAACACTTTCGATTAGTGATGGGATATCGATATCGATATATAAAATATATCGATATTTTTTCATATTTATTTACAAATTATTTATTTCTTCAAAAATCAAAAATTTGGTTTACTAAACATACTATTATGAATTGTAATAGTATTATATAATAATAAATTCAAAGTATTATTATAATAATACTATTTTATGTATACATTTGTAAACTTTAATAAAAAAATTTGAATAAAAATGTGTTTCTAAATAATATAATCAATTTATTATAAATTATAATAAAATATCAATTATAACAGAAAAATAAAATTTTATAATAAATAAAATAGTATAATAAATAATAAAAAATCAATTATAACAAAATAAATTAAAAAATATCAATAATATCAATATTTAGTTTCCAATATATCGATATTTAAAATATTGATATATATTTTTGGATATTCCATCCCTACTTTCGATAACGTTTTTATATTTATTTTCACGATATTTAAGAAAATTAGATTCCTGATCGTTAGGCTTAAAAATTTATTTATTTTTAACCCTCCCAATAAGCAATTTTAAATTCAGCATTTCGGGGAAAACCGATTAAGAACTTTCGTTGAAGTTTTTACCATTTTCCATTTCTACATTATACGTATGTAATTTTTTTTTATTAAACTCGATTACCTAGAAAATGCTGATATTAATAGTCAGTAAATATTTTTTGTTATTCTAATTTGAAACTTTTGGAAAAATTCAAATTTTTTTAATTGACAAATTTTTTTTTCATTTTTCAGAATGAACTAAAATCTTTAAACTTAAATCGTAACATTTCTAAACATTTGTTGACATTCTTCTTGTATAATTTAGAATTAAACATTTTTTATAACGAATCCTCAAATTATAGGATTTAAATTATTGTTAATAAATAAATAATTTAATAATTTAATAATTGAAATTATTGTCAATCTTCAAATTATCTCAAATTATTGTTCCGGAAGAGTTTCAAATTAACACAGTAAAAATGAAATGTTTTTAAAAGTATGCCTGTTTTATAAATGTTATAATATTTTATTACGATAAAAGAAATAATAATTAAAGTGGAAATAAATATTTCTGAGTAGTGCAAAACTTACGAGACTTTATTTTTCATCAAATGTTTAGATACTTCCTCATCCCGGGGCACGAATTGTTTTATGTTCGGTCCTGATTCGCCCTTCTCTTTCACCCTTTCGCCAGCTGATTAGCCATCCTACTTGCTCGACCTCGTGCTATCAATTTTCCATCTCATTCACGCAAATTTCACCTCCAATAGATCAAATTGCCTTCACTGCTTCACTAGTTCACTGTCAGACACAGACACTGTCAGATAATCCTGTCATTCAAAAAATCCGCACTAAAATAACGAAAAATATCTATCTATTGTGTACACCAAGCTTGGCAAAATTTATTCAATTCTCACACTTTCTTCGAATAAGTTGAGAAAAAAATTGAACAAAAGATGATTCTAAACAAAACAAAAAAAAAAGGCATTGGCTTGATTGTCAAAAAGACAAAAACGTGTTATTAGCCTGACATCCGTAACAATATACTGAACTGACTAAGTGAGCAAGTGTGTCAATTTCGACACTTTTCGATCAAGCGTTGACATCTAGCGGAGAAAAACGAAAACTGATAATCATCAAATTTCATTTTTACCGACTATGTTTGCGTTCAAATCGTAGAACAGAAAAAAGAGAAAATCAGCTGATCACACATTCGTTTGTTTCGGCATTTTTTGGCGTTCCATGTGTTACTTACCATATGAGTAAATTTATAGTTTACCTAGGCTTTTTCCGACAATTTTTATTTTTTCAAAAAAATAATATTGCATAGATGTTTGAGTTTTCTCTCTTTACTATTATTTTATATTAGTTTGTATACTATTTTTTTTTAAAGTACAAATTGTGGTAAAAACTGGGTAATCTGAATTTGCTCGTTTGCTCACAAGGTAACACATGCCCTTAATCTGTTTTTCCGGTGTATGGTTAGGATGGTGATGATAAAGATAAACTAGAGATAAACAAACATTTTTTTCACGGTCTTTTGCTAAATGCCTGTGGTAATTACCATAAGAGAAAATTTAATTTCCCCAACTTTACACTTGTAATAATAAATATTTTTTCTAAACTTAGACCATTTACCTCCGACTTCACGAAACGGAGGCAAATGATCTACTTTTAACTAAAAATATTTATTATTAAGGTTGGTAAAGTTGAGGAAACTAAATTGCTCCTATAGTAAATTATCAGGGTATGTATTACTTGTTCGATCCCTACCTTACCGACATTTTTTCTCCGCAACGTTACTTCTAAATTTATTGTTATATGGAATTGAAATTTTCCAAAATTAAAGAAAATCTGCTAAGGTATGTTTATCTGATATTAAATTTTTATAAAAATAAAAAAAAATCATGCGCATTTTGAAAGTTTTTTTTTTATAAATGTATTTATTTAAGACCAGATAAACATATCTTATTAATGCTTTAACCGCAGACTTTAACTTTAATTACAGAAATTTTCAATTTAATATCTCAATTTGTAATTGAAAGTAACGTTGTAGGGAAAAAATGTCGGTAAGGTAGGGACCGGATTAACAAAATTTTTTCAAAGTCACCACGGCCAAACGCAATGATATATCGCTCTGAAATTTTGGAATATAGAAAAGAAGAGACTAAATTGTGTTCTAACATTTTTAATTTTGAGTAGTAAATTTGTAAAAAAATTTTTAAATTACTGACATAATTTTTTTTTTTCTATATCACTAAGCAAAATAAATTTTAGAACACAATTTAGTGTCTTATTATTTCCTATATTCAAAAGTTTGAAAGCGATGTATCATTGCGTTTGGCAGTGGTGACATCCATAAAATTTTTCATAACCGGAACATAGAACCGGAATCTGTTGTTGATCCAGAAACCTGCAGAGGAGTAGATTTTTTGCAAAGAAGGTAATTATGTATTAACAAATTTAATTTAATTAAATTTAAATTTGTGATTGAAATTCATTCCGAATAAATCCAAAATTTTCCGAATCATTGGGGAATTTGTATCCGTACCAAACAATTTCATTCCGATCTAATCCGAAGGAAATTTTCAATCCGAATTCATCCGAAGCCAATCAGTATTAATCAGAATTAATCCAAACTTTCAATCTGAATAAATCCGATCAATCCAAATGAATCGGAATTTATCCGAATTTTTCGGAATCATTCGGATTTATTCGGATAGACCGGATTAATTCGGATTGAAAGTTCAGATTAATTCTGATTAAATAGGATTAGCGGATTCATTCGGATTGATTTTAAAGGTCGGATACTTCTAAAAAAAGTCCAAAAAAAGTTATGTAATTATTTTCGCACTTTATTCTATATGTGTAACAGTTATGTGAATTTGTTTATATATTTCAAGCTGTAATAGAGCTTTCTAGCACTATTAGGACCCGAGATAGTACCTTCTTCAATAATTAACTGTACAAGAAAAAATTAATAAAATTTTATATTTTCAGGATGCCTAAAATATAAACAACATTTCAAAGATGCAGCCTGATTTTTTTCACATATTTTAACTTATTTTTAAAAAATATGGAGCAAGTGAAAGTTCATTTGCAAGTTAAATTCATACCGATAACCCTGTTTCTTACCTTTATATCTGTTCATAACTTTTGAAATAATTTTTCTGTGAAAAAACATGAATGGGAAAAATATGTTCACAATATTAAATTATGTTTACAGTGACATGAATCTTTTTTCTTAAAGATTCTTTTCGACTGACTTATTCCAACTTTTGTTCAGGGAGAAACATTTAATAAACGGATAGTAGAAACCAAATATGCAATGGCCTATGAGTTGTCCTACATGAATTTCTACATTATACGAAACTATAAAGATTTCCATATAATCAGACGCTACATTAATATTAATATTAATAGATTGCACTTTGAATTTTCTTTTAAATGTTCTGATATTTTGCAAAGTATCTTTTTTCTTCGGTTTTGTGACTTATTTAAAATATTTTCGATTATTACATAATGGAATCTACCTCCGTCTGCATGAATGTAATTAGATTGCTTATAGTTTTAGAGAACAATTTTTCTATTATACCAAAACGTAAAATAGGCAAAAATAAATTTGCTCTTTTGTGAGTAATCATCACATGCCCCAAAATATTTAATATATACAGTATACACATAAAATGCACATAAAAATCAAAAGGTATATAGTTATAGATTTAAAATAAAAGTATACTATATAGGTATTATGTGCGATTTACTTTTTTGTTGTATCCATCCCAGCTCTGAGATTTACATGTAGTTTATCCAGATAATTGAATTTCTGCGTAAAATAGCGTAAATATTGGGGAGAGTGGAATTTTGTCGAGGGAAAGTAAATAATAAATAAAATACTAAAATCGACCAGGGTCTTGTGGAAATCTAGATACGGTTCTGATTGAAGGAGAGATTGTAAAAGATAGGTAACTAGTGGATGGATACCACACTAAAGTGAGGTGAGAGGAGAAGAGGTTCAGTAATCAGGCAAGGCAAGGTAAGGCAGGGTAAGGTAAGGTAAGGTAAAGTAAGGTAAAGTAATGTAAAGGCGGCAACAAAATATATAAAGAGGGGTCTGACTACATGGAGTCAACGTTCCGAACGGGTCAGCGACCACTATCTTTTACACGCTCGCTCGCTCACTGTCCTCTTTCTCCTCCTTCTCCTCTTCCTCCTTTTATCTTCTTTCAACCTTTCCACCTCCCACCCTTCAGTCGTCTCCTCTTTTTCACTCATCTTCCTTGTTTTGTATATAAATATATGTATCTTATATCCTACATCCTACAACTCGCTAGAAACCTACACTTCCTTGGCGAATTTTAAACACTATTGTGTCCTCATCACATATAAACGCAGCTTCCTATATCTCCATATTCATGTGACTTGAGCAGTTGTATTGCAAGTATGGATATATGTGTACCTGCTGTCTGCCTGGTTACATGCCTTCCTGCATCTTTCTTCTGACCGATAAGTTCCTGGAGGTCGAGGCAGATTCCTTGACCGAAAGCCTGTTCTGAGATTATTCGTTTCAATATTTTCTGCGTTTGAATAATTTTCAATTTTATTAAGTTTTCAGGTTTTAATAATACTATCCATATTATTATAATAAACGCTGCGTAACGACGGATCTTAACGGTGTTGGAGCATTTTCAAACCACTAAAAATTAATGTAGACTTTACTCAAATCCGCCATTGTGTCCACATCTTAGCAGTACGCGGTGTTTGAGGTCGCAAAAATGATGTGTTTGAAGTGTCGTTTTTTTTATCGACAATCTTTTGGTTGTACGACAGGGGCTATCTGCTTATTTTCTGCAAAAAGAAATTTGTTTGGCTAAAAAGTGAATTTTTACAAGTAAGGAGACGCAGGTTGAGGGGTGCGGGTAAACAGTACTTACATTTTGCCAAGTCTCTGTCCGAGCAAAAAAGGCACAAAACTTCACTCCAAGTTATATTTACCATTAGACTAATGTTCAATTGGCGACCCTGCGAAACAGCTGACAGGTCCAGTAACTATTCAAGTAACTAGCACATGTGTAGTACGCGATTTATAAAACTTCTTTTTTTACACGATTTTCGTAAGTGCTCGGGCTTTGAAGTGCATAGCGAGATTCGGAAAATTTTTCTGAGTGAGTGAAGCATCCTTGGAGTGAAGTTTTGTGCCTTTTTTGCTCGGACAGGGACTTGGCAAAATGTAAGTAC
>UCOK01011746.1:0-64746 GCA_900474325.1 Synergus umbraculus
GATTTAGATCGTTGACGCGATGTCTGAACTTAAAGAATATGAGGTTGTGAAGTCATTTTGAGCAATTAGAATCTTCAAAATGAGCCCCGAATTGCAACATTTTTGCCAGAAAATTCATGAATTTTCTGCCAAAAATATTGCAATTCGGGCGCCATTTTGAAGTTTTTAATTGTTCAAAATGACTTTACAACCCCATATTCTTTAAATTCAGACATCGCGTCAACGATCTAGACTGGTTCCAAGATGATGGCAAGCCTGTAAATCTTTGAAAACTCGATTTAAAAAAAAAATGACTTCGAAAATCATGTTTTTTTTTGTTTCAAACTGCATTTTTCGAACAAAAAAAAATATTTTTCGATAATTTGAGTGATACCACCGGAAAAAGCACACTTCAAACTAGAAGTATATATTTTTTATATTTTTTTTTTGCTCGAAATGCAATACCTGTGAGCGCGGGAAGAGAGGTGTACAAAATGTGTCCGGCTGGACGTTAATGAGTTGAAGAATTCGGTATTGCAGCCAAAATAAAAATTAATTAAAGAAATACCTCCCGTGCAATTTCTCATGCACTTTTTCTCAACTTAATAATGAATTAATACGGTTTCAAAAACTGGGGATCAAAAGTGAACATTCTAAAAAGAAAATGTATGCAAATGCATAAATTTTGTTGGAAAATAAAATCTTAATAAATCCTGAAAGAGAAGAAAACACAAAAATAAACAATCAAATTTGAAAACGAAAAATCATCACAGTGATCAGCGTGGAAAATACAAATAAGGATTAAAATATCAGTCCATCAGTGATGGACCAATACTTAAAGCAACTTCCCTTTTGATCTTAAGGTCAATATATTATACATTACATATTAATTATAATATATCATAAATAAATTTATACCTTCAATTCTGCTTCAATCCTCTCAAATAATTTGGTGGCCATTGGAAGTCAAAAGTACTTAGCCGTCCTCAATTTTCTCCTTGCCTTCAAATATCGGTGTTGTGAGTTCATTAGCAACAATCTTTGCTGCTTCTTCGAAAACGGAGATTGCGATTTTGTTAGAGAGAATCTGTAATATTACAAAGATTAATATAAAATCATTGTAATGAATTAATATTGATCGATTACTTTAAGAACCAAAAAATAAAGTAGAATACCTGTTTAGAAAAAAACACAGGGCCTGATATTTCTTTCATCAATTTACCTGTGAGCATAAAAAAAGACTATTATTTAAAAAAGAAAATAATTATGTACGAAGGAAATTAATTTAGAAAGTATATTAACTTAATTTGGAAACATAAAATATAATCATGTAGTTACCTTCATTTCTAAAAAAAAAGGATTATATTATAATTACATTATTAATAGATATTTGTAAAAAATAAAAATGTACTTAGCGTAAAGAAAATATTAAACACGAGTCAAATCACTAAACACTAAAAACAGACCCTGAAACGTCTAAAGGTGTACAAGATTAAAGAATGTGATTAAAAATACGCGAAAAAAGTAGCGATAAGATCCAAAGAATAACATTTTTCAAAAGATACATTATTTAAAAATATATAGTAAATAAATTTTGTCAAATAAATCAAAAAAGGATACAAGTTAATTTTCAAATCAGAAAAATTATCTAAGTGGATAATTTTCTGTTAAAAAAAAAATTGTTAATATTCCTGAAAGAAAGAAGACACAAAAAGACAAAATAATGCAAATCGACATGAAGTCGAATAGTAATCAATATAAGCAATAAAACTCAAAAATATCATAGTGACTGTCGTGGAATATTTGAATATTATAAAGTGTTAAATGTCTGTCCATCTAAAGATGGACTGACATTTAACGAATGAGTCTCCCTCTCCATTTTTAGGGATTTTCTGCTCGAGATCCTAATTACATCTCAAGCACTTTGATTTTCATCGACCAAACGCAATAATTTTCTTCATAGAACTCGAAATTGTTATTAGAAGAACTTTTCCATAAGATAAGGATAATAATATTACTCCTCTCTGCTTATAGGAAATTAACTCTTGAAACAATATCAAGTTTATCCAGGATAAAATCTCGTACGCACGCAAGAAATATTTCACCCTGGCCCTACCTACTTAAAACTAAACATTCATCCAGAAAAAATTACCTGCCTAACACCTAGCTATATCTAAAAAATTGAAAAAAAGATTCACACCAACACTCTCACTCCACGATTCTCATCCACACCGCCCCGGTGCCAAAAAGCCTAACCTAGGGATTCGTCCCGGGACTCATCCTGCACCTGAGCTTATATGGCCACATTAGGGCACACACATACCAGCTCCAACCCTGAAATCATACACTGTTTCATAAATTTGAGAACAATATCTCAAACATTCACTATACTGAATCTTGTTCTTTAATTTAGTATTAAAGTATAAAATAAAGTATTAAAGTATTCATTTTATTAGCTTAACTCGACAAAAGAAATTTATTTGAATTTTCAAATAAGACGCAAGACACGAAAACACTCACACAAATTTTGCGCCTTATTTGATTGAAAAATAAAACGGTGTACGCAAACATTTCCATAGGTTAAACCATTAGTCACATCCTACTCTAAGCTTTTCAAATATATAATAGATTCAATAATATTATCAATTCAATTCAATAATAATAGGGTGTCTAGCAATTCTCTGTAAGAAAATTTTAGGTCCTTTCAAGCTTTTTCAGGTCAAAAAATTATTGCTACTTTATAAATATTAACAAGTTTGTAGTACATTAAATGAGAAAAAGTGACCGATTCAAATTTAACTATTATTTTCAGTTCTCTATTTTCTGTTGTAAATACTGAAGTCTAAATTTCCATTTCATTTTTCGAATGAACTGGAAATACTCCGTTCTCCTTTTATTTAGCTAATAATTCAGAGAATAAGGATGAATAGACTCATTGATGCTAAATTAATCAATAAACAACTTATTCAAAAAATCTTATTATTTTAACTATTCTAGATTTCGATTTAAAATAATTCTACTTTTGAACATTCTCGTGAAAAATCCAGAAATTTCCAAATTTCCAAGGTCATTACTAGACATCCTATTAATTTGAGACAGAAAAAATAAAATATAGTTCTTATACAACATTAATTGAAAATAAAGAAAAAAATAATACATTGTAATGAATTTAATTTTACTAAATAATTCTCTACTTTAAAATCAATTATTAACTTTTGTCTTTGAAAACTAAAAATTTCATATTGCACCATAAAGAATATATTAATCTAGTTTGAAGAAAGTAAATCAAAAAATTCTATGCTCAGGATATCAACGTTTCAAAAGAAAAGCGCGACTAAAAAAATTATTAGCATCATAAATCGTATATAATTTTCTTTGAAACGTGTATTTTCCCCTCTTTTCTTGGTATCTCACGATTTTGACTTATAATCAAATTGTTATTTACAAGCTACTAAAGAAGGCATATTATAAAATAAGATTATTATGTCATAATCTCATTGTGAATAAAATTTAAATAAAATCTATAAAGAAAAGAGTGTCCAAGAAAAGAATGAGCCTGTTCTAAAAAATTGAAACAACTTGTCCACTCGCTGGTTTTCACCAGCGGTCACTATAATATTAAAAGATTGAAAAAATACAACCTCTCTTCGTGTTAGTTTGAACCTTTCGTTCCCAACATGATGAAGAGAGGAGGGAATACATTTTTCACTTACCACCTACACACTCGCATGTCGCGTTTCTGATCAGTACGAGTGGTAGATTATGATCTTGAATCCCTCGATCAGTAGTTTCTCGTCGATCCTCGTCGAAAGAATCCATCGTCTTCGATGAAATCCATGGTCCTTGTAGAATCTCTCGTTGTCCGCATAGAATCCTCAGTTGTCCTTATAGAAGTTCACGTTGTCTTCGACAGAATCGATCCTTATTGATAGTTGTAAGAAGTTCCAACTGAAAAAGTAAAGCAATTTTAATACATTTTCAATAGAACATTTAAGTTCTTCAAAATAAAACTAAATGAAGATTATTCATAAATATAATATGAAGAATCTATCAATTATAAAATTCTTACTTATTCTGAAAAATAAAAACAATTTTTCGGATGAAATCAGTTTCATTTTAAAAAAGCTTACTTACATTCCATAAATTTGATTTCGATCGATTGTTATCCTAGCGGATCCATGATAAAATATCTTTTGGAACAATACGGCACCTAAAAAGGATAAAAGCTTAGATATACAATATATACAAGACTTCAGTAGTATATCAGTATTTAGTATTTTTTAGAATTTAGATTTCCCAATCGTTAACATTCACAGAAAATTGTAAATCATGAAATTACATTCATAACTTTCTTTACTATGTGCTTGAAACTATTTTTAAAAGCTATCTAACATTAAAAAATAGCTTAGAAATGAAAAATGCGAAGGATATCCGACCACAAAGTCGAATAAAGTTTTCTTATTGATTTTAAGTTAAAATAAACCTGCAGTTTTTTATTTAAAAAAATATTTTACCTGAACTCAAGTTGCAGAGTGTTTTTGGTAGTTTTGAGTATTTGGCATATCCATAAGTTTTTTTAAAGCCAAGCACAAAGAATAGAAAGTGTGCTCAAAACTTATATCTGGAATCCAGCTAGCCAATTCTTGACATGCTGAAAAAGACATTAGATAAATGTGTCATAATTTAAATAGGTTTATAAAAACTAAATACAAGTTTAGAAATATAAATTATTATATATAGTAGTTCCATATTAAATTAACAAATTAGATTTAAAAAATTATGTGTGAGAAATCTGGAAAATTAACCTCCAATTTTGTTTCAATCCTCTCAAATAATTTGGTGGCCATTGGAAGTCAAAAGCACTTAGCCCTCCTCAATTTTCTCCTTGCCTTCAAATATCGGTGTTGTGAGTTCATTAGCAACAATCTTTGCTGCTTCTTCGAAAACGGAGATTGCGATTTTGTTAGAGAGAATCTGTAATATTACAAAGATTAATATAAAATCATTGTAATGAATTAATATTGATCGATTACTTTAAGAACCAAAAAATAAAGTTCAAATAGGGACGTTAGAAAATTAAAAAATCAAGGTCAAATGGCTAAAAAAAAACTGTCACGTTTTCATTTATCGGTCGAAATATCTCTGAAAATACTCCAAGTAGAAAAAAATTGTTCAAACACAAATTGTACAGAACAGAGGGGGACATTCAGCGATTTGATCCATTTTGATCTTGAGATCAAAATGTATGCAAATGCATAAATTTTGTTGGAAAATAAAATCTTAATAAATCCTGAAAGAAAAGAAAACACGCAAAAACAAACAATCAACTTTAAAAACGAAAAATCATCATAGTAATCAGCGTGGAAAATATAATTATGGATTAAATATCCGTCCATCAGTGATGGACCAATATTTAAAGCAACTACCCTTTTGATCTTAAGGGCCACACATTATACATTACATATTAAATATAATATATCATAAATATATTTATACCTTTAATTCTGTTTCAATCCTCTCAAAGAATTTGATGGCCATTGGAAGTCAAAAACACTTAGCCCTCCTCAATTTTCTCCTTGCCTTCAAATATCGGTGTTGTAAGTTCATTAGCAACAATCTTTTCTACTTCTTCGAAGACGGAGATTGCGATTTTGTTAGAGAGAATCTGTAATATTACAAAGATTAATATAAAATCATTGTAATGAATTAATATTGACCCATTACTTTAAGAACCAAAAAATAAAGTAAAAAACCTATTTGAAACACCTATTTTTTACTGCGAATTTGAAAAGAGCGGAAAATTTCACGTTCAAATAGGGACGTTAGAAAATTAAAAAATCAAGGTCAAATGGCTAAAAAAAACTGTCACGTTTTCATTTATCGGTCGAAATATCTCTGAAAATACTCCAAGTAGAAAAAAATTGTTCAAACACATAGTGGCGGCTTAAGGGGGGGCGGTCCGCCCCAAGTGCCAAGCATCAGAGGGGTGACAAAATTTACTTGCTGCCCTTATACTTTTTTTTGCTTAAAATTTTTTAATTTACTTGCCACTACAAACACAAATTGTAATATGAGAAAAAAATACTCGAAAAACAATAAATATACTTTTGAATCAATAAATCTCTTCCAAAAGCGGATATTTTATTAATTCAAAAGAATTTTTAATGAAACAAGAATGAATCATTTGCATACAATAGTGATATTATACATTTTAAAGTATATACATTTGAATCAATAAAATATCTGCTTTTGGAAGAGATTTATTGATTCAAAATTATATTTATTGATTTCCGAGTATTTTTTTCTCAGTGTACGATTTTTACCATGAAATTGATGCTTCTTATATTTGTAAATTCAAAATTCGCGGATAAAACTGACGGAGTCAACTGAGTGCCCCTGTAGGCCTGTCCCTTCTCCCTTCCCTTGACCAACAGCTGTCAACAGGTCCGATTTGTTTTTGCGGTTTTAAGCAGAGTATTATACATACAAGTGAAATTATAATGTTTGTTAATTGGAATTTGTGTATGTTTTGATGATTAATAAGTCTCGGATGTGGTAAAATAGTAATTATTTAAAAAATATAATTCACCATGAAGTGTGTAATCTCTGGATCGAACATTAAAAGTGAGTTTAAATTCATTATTTGTGTATGGTTATAGGTTATATTGTGTTTTCTTGTTTCTAGACTTTTACAATAATAATTGTATATCATTTCAAAAATCATGTATTATTAGAAAAATAATGCAGAATATTAAACTTTTTAAACTGAGTAATGTTTAAAGTAATATTACCACAAATTTATAAGAATAAATGAGATAAAAACAACAATCCGTTCATAGGATTTGTTTACGTGGATAAATCAATGAAATTTCACTCGAGAGATATCTATTCGTCAATTTTTAAGTTTTTCAGAATACTCAGAATAAAAACCAACTAATTTTTATGTTTTCAGTACTGGCAAAAGCAATTCATGCTCTTTCAAAAATCGGAGATGAAATGTACGTGCAGCCACAAGAAGACTCGATTTCTTTTCGAACAGTTAGTATGTCAAATTCAGCCTATGTGGATTTCACAATGTTCAAAAAGTATTTCTCGTATTACACTTATGGGGATCTGCAAGACGATGATGCTTTAAAGTGCAAAATTTCTATGAGGGTAAGTTTCAGAAATTTTTAATTCATTCAACAATTAAAGAAGATTCTATATAGTAAAAGCTTCATCAAGAACATAATTCTTTGAAATTTTAATTACACCTTTTAGTATAATTTGAATAATCATAGATAAAACAACCATGATTAAAAATATTTTAATTGTTTCTTTTTTAGTGTGCATTGGGAGTTTTTAAAGCACCTCATGTAATGGATAAAGTTCTCGAAACCTGCCACATAAAGCTGGAGCCAAACGCATCAAAGTTGTATTTTATACTAAAGTATAAAAATAGCATCATAAAAACTCATCGTTTACCGATTATTGATTGTGAAACATTAAAAGTATCTATTGTTTTTATCTAACTTGGTATCTAAAGCTGAAAAGTTCTTAATTTATTTAAACAAAAATGATTTTCTATGTAGGCTTCGTACAGAAAGGAAGGAGTTCCTAATAAATTGACAGCTCAAGCTAAAGTTTTGATGGACGTGACGCAAAATTTTCAACAGAACCTGATTGAAATAACACTAGAAATATCTCCACAGAAAGTCCTGATTAGAAATTACGTAGATGAAACACAAAGTAAGTCAAGTTCATTTGAATTTATGATCCTGAAAGATTCAAATGATGAAAAATCATTTTTTGAATTCACATTTGAAATTAATTCACTTATCTTTTTTTTCAGATTCGAGCTCTATAACACGAACTCAAATTGCTCTTGGTGTTGGTGAGTTTGACGAGTATGTCGTAGGAACTGAAGCGAGTATAACGTTTTGCTTAAAAGAACTAAGAGCGATTTTAGGTTTTGCAGAGGCAGTGAGTCTGCCAGTAAGTGTGTACTTCGAAAGTGCTGGAAGGTAATAAATGCCACATTTTTATTTCAAAATGTTTGAATCATTGATAGAAATATAGAAGATGCGTAAATTTAATAGCAGATACTTTAAACATTAATATTTTCTAGGCCGGTCGTCTTCGTTCTACAGAATCCATCATTCGAAGCAAACCTAGTACTCTCTACTCTTAACCCAGATGTCGACAGTCAGTCTGACATTTCCGAGCCCGTAAAGGCAAATCTAAAGAAAAAGACAATTCAAAAAAGAGCACCAAGAAAAAGTACAAAGCCTGCAGCAAAACCAGGATCAAATTCAACAATGAAGTCAAAAAGTGTTGTGAAAAATCAAACTCCTAATACTAAAATCAATACTACACATGAAAAAAATGAGGAAGATAGAATCTCAGTAGATACCAACCTTAACAATCGTAGTTTCGAAGAACTACATCTGGATGAAAATCACATGCGATACACAACTAATATAAAACATTCTGATGGTATTGAAAGTGGGATAAATATGGCGACAACAAGCAGCGCAGCAACAAAAAATAAAACTAACGTGCCTAATATATTCGAACCGATAACTAAGAGAAAATTTAATCCAAGTGAGAGTAATCAAAGAAACGATGACGATGTCATTCCCTGTTCCCCTCCTAGACAACCATCCAAAAAAGCGCGACTGATTTTTCAGAAATGCTTTAAAACTACTTTCGATGCAAGAATGTTGCCTGGACATGATCAAGTGTTAGCTGAGGATTCAGACGAAGAAGGAAAGTGAGATACTCAGTAATTGTATAATTATTGAGTGCGGATTCTCTGAATTTATGTGAAAAAACATTCTACTTAAGAGGAAGAAGTTCCCAGTGAAAAGCAATTAAACGAAGGTTATTTAAAATAAGTAGTAACGATCTTCTTAATTAAAATTATTAAAAGTGTAAAGTTTGGTTGTAAAATCGAAATTGTTCCTTGCTGAAGAGCTTTTGTATTGTATTCTTGGAAAGTTGTATTTAAATTATCAAATTAATAACAAATTGTTGGAACTTGAAGTCTGTTAAATATTAAAGATGAATAGTTTTATATCTGTTGAGATAGTTTTTCCTTACACCTCAACACGCCTTTATAAACAGATTTTTAAAAATATTTTTTATAACATAAAAAAGTAAACCATTGAGAACGCTTTCCTTTTATTATTGATAAGAAACAATATTTAAATAAGGAAAGTAGTATATTGGAAAAAAGCCAATTGAATTGTCAATGACGCGGAGAGTTGCCAGACTTGAATGAAATACATAGAAATAAATATGTTTCAAAGATCTGTATTTTATTCTGCGCATCGCGAATTATAAAAAAAAATATTTATGTTTATAACTGAAATTTTCACTTTTTGTTCAACATTTAAACAGATATTCATTTACCACGTCACAAGCTACGTGTAAAAAACACTGGGTACTGCTAAGCGTTAATAATTGAGGCGTTTAAAAATTTTAATCAAAAAATAAACAAAAAACCAGTGTGTATTAAAAATTTTAAATAGCAAGCAGCAACCTTGCTGCCACGTGACTAGCAGACGATTTGGCGTCATTGTCGTCTGCTATAGTCCACGAGCCCCACGATCTCAAAAAAACATTGTGGAATTACGAAACGATTCTAAGTTGTAGAATTTCTGTTTGAAAACGAAAATAGACAATGGAACATGCAACAAAAATCGTTTTGCGATTAAGTGCTCTATCTGGCGCGGGGTTAGGAGGATATTTCGTCGGAAAACATTTCGAAAGACAGCAATACGTGAACGATGAAAAAGACAACAGAGCGAGCATATTTTCCAATGTAAACATTAAGAACAAGCCCTGTCTACCGATTTTCGGCACGGTTTCAGCAGCATCACCAATAGTACCAGCCGAAAATCAAGCAGACATGGGTGCTAAATTATCTGTACAAGGATCAAGAATTGCTCAAGTAAGTTTTTTAGAAACCTTAAAACCTAACCTCTCTCTTCCAGTATTTACATATATATCTATATATAATGTATAATTATTCTAATGATTTTAAATTTACTTCTGCAGATTTAAAGAAAACCATTCTGTATAATAAGAAAAATAACCCATTTTTTTAAATTGAAAAAATATATTGTTTTGCAAATACTCAGTGTAATGGAACCTCCTAATTTAAACTAAATTCAAAAAGTATTTGTAAAGTTTTAAACTTGTCAAATGCACTGAGATAAATAATTGTGAAAAACAAAACGCAAATCGGTATAGTGACTCATGTGGAAAAAATTATTACTATAGTGTATCAAGAGCAATTTATTAAAGAATAAATGGCTCTTGATGAATGCTCCCCTCTTTGTTTTCTGTGGTTTTGGGGGTAATAGTTTATAACCGAATATTTATTCAGGTAATTTTACAGCCCGCGACGAATTCGAAGTGTGTTCAGGTTCCCTGAACGAGCACTTTTCGCGTAATTTATAACACAATTGGTACAATTCCGAATTGGACCAAATGTGTGGGATAAAGTATCTTTCTATATAAATTCGAAGATATTCAATCCCAATACTACCTAATTATAAATGTAAACATCCACATCGAATTAAACTACCTACTCCCCTTACTAAATTTAAAAAATAAAACTGCCTCGGTGCAAAAAACCTAAACTAAAGATTATCTCCCGAGACTCATCTTGCACCTGAGCTAGATCAAACCACGTTAGGGCATTTTTACACATAAATCATACACGTAAATCTTAAATTATAAGACATCCCATGCTAAGATTGTAATAGTTTTTCTAAACGTCTAACAGATTTCAATCATTTAATATAAAAATATATTTAAAATTTCATAAAAATATAAATTAAATATGATCTTTAGTACAAGCCCTTGAATAATAGAAATTGATTTTCAGTTTAAGAATAAAATTGAAACAATGTAAAAGTATTTCGTGTTATAAAGTAAACTTTTTGAGGAAATGGAAATAAAAATTCAAGTAGCTGAAATAAAATTCTGTGGAAGATTCGCCGCATCAAAGGAAATATATGAATTTAGATAATTTACAAAAGCATGCCTTAAAATGCCTTTAAAGTGGGAATCCCATCGTCGTGAATTCTTTTCTTGGCCTATTTTAAAATTGATTACTAGAGCCAGAGTTTTTCTCTGCTATGAGTGTTTGATATTTCATTTTAACTTTTATACTTTCATTGTTCTCACGACCAATATAATTTGTGTTATAATATAATTGCAAGAGAATTTATTCATAAATAAAAGGGAATAGCAAAAAAAGGACCAAGAAAAGACTAACCTGTACTACGTTATACACAGAAAACAAATAAACACTCGCTGGTTAAAAAAAAAACCAGCGGTCACTATACGATTTGTATAAATTACAACCTATTTCGGTACCAATTCAAGTCTTTTGGTATAATAAAAAAAAAAGGGAGAAACCTTAAAAATTGACTCACATTTGTAAATATCGTATTTTTTTCTAACAGCAAATTCTAAGAGGTTTTCCGGCTGCCACAGCCAATTCCCAAAAGCACCAAAGCTTAGTTTGAGAGAAGTATATGTTTTGATCACTCAAATATTTTGAATATCTTGAACCCAAATTTTCCAAATTCCGATTTTGTTACCACGAGTCTGCACCTAAAAAATAAAAATACAAGTGATTATTAGACGATATAATAAACAGGTGGTATTATATTTAGCTTAAATCATTATAAATGAAAGACCTCTTTATATGGTGAAAAAAGAAAACCTAGCAAAAAAAATTAATGTTGAAACGTATAAGACATTGATATAAAATTTATTTATACACTATTTAACCTAGGATAGGCAGAAATTTAGGTCCAGATAATTTATACGGAGATAGACTATTTAGACTATTATATTTACTAATGCGAATTGATCTCATTCTAATCAATTTCATAAAACTGTAAAAAATTGAGGCGTTCATTGTTAGACAATTTTGCCGACTAATTTGGAAAATAATTTGAGGTTAAAAATCTTCTATTCATGAAAAAACTAACAATTCATGTGCACATAACTCATTGTCGAACAAAGCGTCTTGCGCCGCCATTTTGTCTACGAACTAATTTTACAAGAAAAATGCACTAAGCGAAAATTAAATTCGACGTAATATCTTCAAAATCATAGTTAACCTATAAATCGACCCTCCCTTATTTGAAATCTAAACAATAATTGAACAAATGCAACTAGCGAAAGCTAATAAATGCAACAAAAATATTTATCCTTGCATCCTTTGTTATAACAACGCAATACCTTTACCTTAGACGAACCCGAAATTGGTAAAAGTTTATAAGACAAAATAAAGCATTTTTTCGCCTAAATTCATTAAAATTTATCGATAATTTTGTTTCCTGTCAACTGTATTATTAGATTCTGGTCGAATTTAATCAAAAATGTATAAAAAACTTACTTGTTTTAATCAAAAAGCAGGAGCTGATATGCACAGTCTCGATCTCCAGTAGCAACTTGAACTTGAACAAGAACAAACTTGCAGAGTTTGTGCGGCGCAGACCTGCCAACCGGTCAACTGACGAACTAAATTTGAATCTGAATTTTCCACTGATATATATCAGTGGAATTTTCCAATAGTGATTATTTGAATTTAGTGTTGAATATTAACTTTAAACTAATTAATTAATAAATTAGGCTTTTAAAGTTTCTTAATTATAAATGATGCGTTGAAGCGTTGGCATTATAATAAATATAATTTTAATACAGAAAAATATCTTCTCTGTTGGCAGTACTGCGCACGGAACTGCTGAGGTAGATTGAGCTATAAAATTCATACACGGTTTAAAATAATTTTAGCTTTTACTAAAAAAGAATCATTACAAAAAATTAATATTAATTTTTTTTTCTTATAGATTATGAAGTATGGATTCCCGGGCCTCGATAATGTGAGGTCGTTCGATGATTATGTACTTTCCTACGACAGACGAAATAGAGTTGCTCATTGGGTTTTTGAACATCTCACAAAAGAAAGAGTACAACCAAACAAAAGCGTGGATCGATCAAAATGCGAATTTACTCCAGATAAAAGTATTCATCCATTTTTCAGGTAAGATAATTATTTCCTATTTATAAAATGTATTCTCTAGAATGCAAAAAAAATTTAATTTAATGATTATATCTGCTTTCAGATCGGAAAATAGCGACTATAAAGGAAGTGGATACGATCGGGGACACTTAGCAGCAGCAGGAAATCACAAAATAGATCAAACTCACATAGAACAAACTTTTTTCTTATCGAATATGGCTCCTCAAGTTGGTAGAGGATTTAACAGAGATTCTTGGAACAGATTGGAAAAACACGTTAGAACTTTAACGAATGTATACAAGGACGTGTATGTCTGTACAGGACCTTTGTATCTTCCAAAGTAAATATTATATTTCTTTCAAATTTTAAGAATTGTGCTCCAATTTAATTAACATAATTAATAAAAGCCTTTTGATTTTTTTATTAGAAGGGAATCAGATGGAAAGAAATACGTCAAGTACGAAGTAATTGGCAATAATCATGTGGCTGTGCCCACTCATTTTTATAAAATTGTCGTTGGAGAAACTGCGGACCATAAATTAGAAATGGAGGCATTCGTGATGCCCAATTCACCTATTGACGATAAAGCTCCCCTAACAAATTTCCAGGCAATTATTTACTTAATTTGATAATTTCTAATTAAAAATCTGTTTTAATGTAATTTAATTCTAATTTTGTTTCAACAGGTTCCACCAGAGAGTATCGAACGAGCAGCAGGTCTTTTATTTTTCGACAGAATATCTCGCGAGAAATTGCATAAAATAAATGGAAAAAGCGTTAGTTGGTTATAACATATTTTAAATAGGATAAAATCATTGATAGAAGAATCAGCTCAGTCTCGATAGTTTTATTTAAAAAATGAAACAATTTGATACCGTATCTAGAGTGCAATTACAAAGTGGACTATGTACACGATAGTACACACATAACTTGGAAAGTTTATCTCAAAGACATTTATCTCATACACACTTCTTAATTGTCCAGTATAATAAATTTTTAAATTTTAGTAAATTTTAATCGCGAGACAGAAGTTTAGTCGAAATGTTCACAGTTTTCGAAACTGCACTTAGTAATATATATTTTAACTGCAAATTGTAAATACTTGTTGTAAATGAACTGATTTATACTATATACATTTATTTTATTGAAACGTATTGTGTATAACTTGACACTATAGTTAAGGATCGGATATATATATAACAACGAAGTTGAAACATTAAAATATTTCCGCATTACGTTTTTTTAGAGATATTATTGTACAGTTTTAATTGCTTATCATCGATTAACAATCTCAAAATTGAGTAATTGTATAAATCAAGAGCACACAGTGCTTTAGAAGACCACACATCCACATCTCAGTCTTGCGAAATCGCAGATTTACAAACAAACGAGATACAGATTTATTTTACGACAGATATTTAAATAATTAGGAATTTCACTTCTAAAATATGCGAAATAAAAAAAAAAGAGTTAAAAACGATGATTGAATTTTTAAGACTTACATCAACGTGTAAAAATCTAAAAATCTCTAACAAAGGCTCTTTAAAATTTCGGAAATTAATTCCTTCGTCCTCGAATTTTTAAAAGTTAAGATTCGCACAGGCATTTGTATGTATTCCCACGATTGAAATACTTTGGTCGCAACTGTAAATATTCAATATATCAAATAATACGTTTATCGTTAAATACTATGTTTCATAAAAAATCTTATAGATAAAATCGTTAATAATTAATCTTTATAACTTATCGTCTAATATATACAAAATTAACAGGCTGAACGACGCGTTTTTATTACTATTTCGAGCGTAAAAGCAGCTTAAAAGCTGGTAAACAATGGAAATTTTAGGGCGCGCGTCGTTCAAATTTTAGACACGATGAAAATGCATTCGTCTTATCTTTAAATACAATCGTATTGATAGCTTCTTTGTAGTGAATTAACAGTTATTAATCGTCACGTCACAATTATGCTTTGGAGATCTCGTCTTCAGACATGTGATATTTCGGAATGTAATTATTGCATTAAGTTTCCTTCGCCTATAAATAGTATTTTAATTTAGTATTTTGAGTACATTAGGCACTAAATGGACGGGTTTTGTTTCTGCTCTGGAGCTTCAATGTAAGATAAGAACACTTGCAAGGTATTAAGTACACTTTAAACGGTTTTCGATACGAAAACCAAACGTAGTTCGTCAGAACAAGTCTTTCCGTCCTCGAAAAATTCTTTCACTAAAGCTCAAACAGTTAATCAATCTCATCAGATTAATTTAGTAAGGGCCTTATGAAAATCTCATCCAGTATCATTTCACTGAAAATTTGAAACTTGTAGGTCGCTATTGAATAGCAACGAATAAGTTTCCTTTTCGTTACGTACAATCATGGGACGAGGACTAGAAAAATGAGAGACACTAGAAAGTGATGCTTGATTAATGAATAGAGACCAGAATCTCTCGTATCGAGGCAAATAATTTTCTAGGTTTTCATTCCAATTGAAAGCAGAGAGAGAAGAGTAAAATATTTACTCAAGGGACTAGGATACGTTAGCAACAAACTCTGTCGCTTCTTCCTTTAGATTTCGATTAAATTAATCTTTCCTCTGGTGGAGGTTTCATTACGTTGTCCATTTCAACTCTAGGATTGCTAAATTCCTGAGCACTGGGGCTGTAAGTTCCCCGTGTTGCTCGTTTCTTTCGTGCCATCATAAAGAGAGCTATTAAAGATCCTGCAGCAATTAGGAATAGGCAACCTACTATGGGTCCTACTATCACGGCGATGTCTAAAGCTTGACTTCCTAAAAGATGATCCGAGTGATACTGAAAAATAAAAGAACGTTTAGAAACACTTTTTGAATTGACAAAAAAATGCGACAGATTTTTAATTAGAAAGCGATTGAATTAAATACCTCTGTGCAGTTTTGACCAGAGTAGTTTGGAGTGCAAATGCAAGAGTAGACTCCGTCATCAAGGCATTGGCAAGTTCCTCCATTCTGGCAAAATTCCTGTAAAAAGAAAAAGAAAGATCTTAATATTTCCTAGGAAAGAAATGCAAGTCTGATAAATATGTAGAATTTTGAAACACGTACTTCTCTACACGGATTTTCGATTTTACAATTGTAACCACAGTATCCTTCGTTACAAATGCAGTGATATGTTCCGTTTAGATTCTCGCAGATACCTTCCCCGCAGTCTGTGTTTGGATCTGCGCACTCATCTTTGTCTTCAGAACAGTCAGGACCAGTATATCCAGTTCCCAAACAATCGCATTCGTAATCATTTACTTTATCGTAACATCTACCGTCATTTTTACATGGAACGTTGCCTCGTTCATTGGGAGCACAGTCGTCGATGTTTGTTTCACAGTACATTCCAGTGTAACCGACGGGACATGAACATTTTGGAGACTGGAAATATAAATGATATTTTAAATAAAATAAATTCTAAAACAATATAAAGTTCAAATTAAATTTTTAGAGTAAATTACCTGATCGAAAGTTGTGCATTTTCCATTGTTCTGGCATTTTTTAGCGACACAATAAGGAGTAGCACAATGTGTACCCTCGTACCCTGGCAAGCAACTGCAGGTAAAATTATCTCCGGTCTTCGGGTTGACGACATCCAAACATGTTGATCCATTATGACAAGGTTCATTCATACATGTGATCAATTTAAGATTTTCACAAAATTCCCCGGTAAACTGATCCGGACATTCGCAGTGGAAAGATCCTGGAAGATTTACGCAGACTCCGTCATTTTGACAAGGATGTTTCGTCACACATTCGTTGATGTCTTCGTCGCATCTATTAAAACAAAAATTGATTTATGTAATTGTTTATTAAAATTAAATAAAGTTATATATTCAAGTAAAAATTATTTGAAACTTACAGCAAACCTTGCCAGCCACTTTTACAAACGCAGGTATATTTTGCAATTTCATCAACGCAAGTTGCGTTATTCTGGCATTTATTGTTTACACATTCGTCAATATCCACTGAGCAATCGTCTTCCGCATATCCAGCAGGACAATCACAAATATAACTATTTAATTTGTCCTTGCAGTGCCCGGAGTTTTTGCAATCATTCTCAAAACAAAGACGACAGCCAATGTTTTCTTGACTCGTTGTGGTTGTTATATTGTCTCTTTGAAGTGACAAAAATACTTTGGGTGTAAAATTCGCGTTTTGGTAGACTTCCTCTAATGTGAAAAAGTGGAGCAACATTTTCCCAATTCTTACTTCGCCTAAGCATCCTTTAAAGGCTTCTCCTGCAATAAAAGAAATTAAGAATTATTATTAATTTATATATTGCAATATGTACTTCATTTGAAGTTATAAAAATTCTTAAAACTACTCACCCGACATCATACTGTGAGGTGGCAATGCAGTCGTCAAACGTTGATCCCCAAAGTCAACTGAGTTTCCATCCAAGCCATCTCTCGATTCAATACGTCTTTCCTGACCAATCGTCACGTAAGTGTGCCTTTCAGACAAACTTCCACCGAGTCCACCGAGAGTAACAGTACCGCTAACAAGCAGATCATACCATAGTGCAAAACTGAAGTTCGGACTCGAGTGAGGCACCAAGTCTTCATTCATGTTATTATACCCACATTCCATAGAATCATTGCTCAACCTCAATATAATTGAAGTCCAATTTCCGTCCGGTTCTAACTTCCCAAAGGTCAGAACTCCCGTATTTTCCAAATTCAGTTTCCAAGAAACAGTAACCAAATCCTGGAAAACTGATATTGTGAAATACTGATCTCCTGATCGTGGAGTCATGTGCATCAAAGTACCTCCTGTATTCGATCTGTAAGTAATTTCTATCGTCTCTATTGTTGATTCCGTCTCATTCATATTTTCCAACGGATTATAAGCGTAGGTGAAAGATGTACTGACACCATCAAATGTCGCATTAGCAAGACATTCATATCCATCATCCAGATTCTGACATTTCGAGCCTATTGGACAATCTTGAAGCTGGCAGAATTCCATTTCCTGACAAGTTTTTCCCGTGTAACCTCGAGGACACTTGCACCAAAAATCATTCCACGTAACGTGACAAACGCCATCATGATAACACGGATTGCTTACACAAACATTATCCGATTTCACGCCATTCAAAACTTTCTCATGATCAAACGAGACTATTCCGAACTTAATTGGAGATGGAATATCTTCAGCTTGGAGTGGGAAAAACTCTACAACCATGGTATCAACTCCATTAGATATCTGAACGTCTTGAATAATTCCTTTGAAATTGACCTGAGGTTCTTGTGGCACTTCCATTAAACGACTCTCGACTTGTCGAATATATCTAGAAGATTGAGGAGAGCCTCCCAGATATAAAACTGTTACATTAAGCGATCCACTAGCGTTTATCGTCTTACGGAAATATTCAGTGCCATTGATTTTCACCTGAACGAGAGTCACGTTCCTGATAACTTGGATCAAATGATTATTGCCATCGTTCAATTTTACGCCTCCAACGGTGTAAGCTTCCGTTCCATTGAACTGAATCCTGACAAGTAGTTCTCCACCTTTAAGTTGCGCAGCGATGTACGTTTTCTCTTGATTTTTCAGATCGAAGGGTGCGTTTTGTTCTGAACCTAAATAGAAAATGTCTCCTCTTTCTTGTCTCGTGCGAATGAACATTGAGATGTCGATAATGGATCTCACAGCTCTTCTTGCTGCGTCGGAAACTTTCACTGTCACGTAACCATCAGTGATGTTTTCGTAACCGAAAGTGGCAGCTGTCATATTGTATTCACAAGTTTTACCTAGGTAAGGCCTTTCACATTTACAAGAGAAATTCTGCCAGCCATCTGTACAATGTCCTCCATTTTTGCAGGGATTTGGATTACATTGAGCTGTTCTTGGACAGCCTGACTCGACACCTTCCATCAGAACTGTTTTAGATTCGGTGCCCGAATAAACCCATTCGCCATTGATGACAACATCTTCAGTGCAGCCAATGAAGGAAGGAGGGCCATGAGCGAGTTTTCGAAGGTAGCTGATTGTTCCACCAACAAAGGTTGTTGGAAACGAAGTATGAGTAGCATTCGAGCCCTCATTCAAATTAATAGGATAGATCGTCTGTTCCTCATTCGCAGAAAGAACCAAATGTGTTGCATTAATAGCTACGAAGACCTTCTGCCAGTTGGAATCGTTCAAACCACTTCCGATGAAAACTCCTTCCCATTTGTTCAAAAGACTCGAATGCAAGTTTAGTTTTCCATTTACGAGTTCCAACATGTAAAAGGTTGACCCTTTTCCCATTGCAAGGAGACCATTAGGCAAAGTTGTTCGGAATCGGAATTGGATGTCGTAGCCCTCATCACGAGTTGTATTTACCATCACGTAGGAACTTCCACTTAGAGACATCTTTGTTATCTAATAAATAGAAAATAAGTCTTAAATCATAAATCTTATTCTACTGAAAATATTCAATTTCTCTATAAATTACGCACCTGATTCTATCTCAAGAATTTAAAGGAGCATTGTGCAAGGAGCAAATAAAATTGAGTGCGATTGTTTCAGATTCTTATTTAGTTAGTAATCTTACAAGGTCTCACCTTATCGCATATTTCTCCATGGTATCCATTGGGACATGTGCAGTTAAATTTGTGCTCTGTCTCTTTCTCAAGGTAGGGCCAACAAGTTCCTCCATTCTGACAAGCGTTACCTTGGCAGCCAATAAGTTCCACTGAACAGTTTTTACCGCCGTATTCAGCTTCGCAAGAGCAGAAGTAGTCAGCTCGGCCATTGATACAAGTTCCATGTTCACAGGGAGTATAAACTTGGCATTCATCAATATCGTATTCGCATTGATCTCCCTCGAAACCCTCATTGCATTCGCAGATGTATCCGCCGATTCGATCCATACAGGTTCCTTCATGACAGGGACTACTCTCGCATTCGTTTATATTCACTTCACAGTTCTTTCCCGTTACACCTTGTACACAAAGACACTCGTATCTGTAAATAAAACAAGTCATTGGAGAAATTATTCTCTTTTCAGATTGAAGATTCTCAATTTTAAAAATTTTGGATTTTCAAAAACTTTCAGACTTACCCACTAGCATTCGCGTAACTAAACTCTTGAGTAAATATTGCGGGTTTACTGACTGCATCACTCTTGTAGAGTGTCTCATTCGATCTTTCCAAACAAGTTCCATTGAATTGGCAAGGCGAGCTTTCACATTCATTAATATCAATCTCACAATGAGTTCCTGCATACCCTTGGTAACACTGACACTTGAAGGTCTTTATATCGTCAATACAAGTGGCCCCATGTACGCAGGGATTTGAAATACAATCATCGATATTATTCTCACAATGCTCGCCTTCGAAGCCGGTATCGGAACAATCACAAACGTAGCTGTTGAGACCATCGACGCATTTTCCGTAATTTAAGCAAGGCTGAGGTTCGCAGTCGTCGATGTTGGTTTCGCAATTATAGCCAGTAAATCCTAGGGAACAAACGCAGTTGTAGGTGGCAATTCCATCCAAACAGGTGGCTCCATTTAAACAGGGGTTGGTTTCGCATTCATTAATATCAATTTCACAGGACTTCCCTGCAAAGCCTGGGGGACAATCGCACTCGAAGGTATTTATTTTGTCGATGCAGGTTGCATTGTTTTTACAAGGTCCGCATAAACATTCGTCAATATTGATATCACAATGGTCTCCAGAGAACCCTGGTTTGCAATAACACTCGTAACTGCCTACTTTGTTCACGCAGATTCCATTGTTGCAGAGAGTATTGCCTTTAATAGCGCACTCATCTATATCTTGATCACAATATTGACCTGGGAAAGAAAAAATATAATTAGTTGATGTTTGGGAAAGTTAATAAATGTCAGAAAAGGAAAATTGCTCTAGGCTCTTAAGAAAAATACCTGTGTATCCCTGATTGCAGTTACATTTGATAGTCTTATCCCCTATATCAATACAGGTACCATTATTGCAAGGTTTCATGAAGCATGGATCAATCAACTCGGTGCAATTTGCACCAGTGTATCCTTCCCTACATCTACACTCATAACCAGCAACAATATCAAAGCAGATCCTCTCATCTGGACAATCAGCATCCACACAGTCATCAGTGTTGATCTCACAAGTCTTTCCCTCAAATCCTCTGGGACACGTGCACACAAAATCGCGCCTGGATCTTGGGAACAAAGTACAGGTTCCGTTATTTGCACAAGGATTAATTGCACAGGCGTCGAATTCCTCCTCGCAATTTTCACCCATGAAATCTCGGGTACAATTACAAGAGTAGCCATGAACTCTGTCCATACAAGTTCCTCCATTCTTACAAGGCTGAGAAGCACAATCATCGATATTGATTTGACAATTTTTGCCTGCAAAAAGAAATTATTTAGGAGGTCAATATTAAATAAAGAGAGAAACTCTTTTTAGACACAACAATAACATAGAAAGCAGTGCAAGCAATAAACGTTTTTCTTTTACCAGTGTAGCCAGGGAGACATTGACAATAATAATTATTGGACTGGTCGATGCAAATTCCTCCATTGCGACAAGGATCACTGGTGCATTCGTCGATGTCGATTCCACAATCCGGACCTGTCCAGCCAGGGTCGCAGTTGCAATAATAACCACCAGGCTGTGGGAGGTCAGGTAAAGGATTTTTGACATAAAGACAAACACGAAAAGCAAAACAGGTAGACAAAATAGGGACACACAAAGACAAAACTCACATAATCACGACACATTGTCGCTTGTTTGCAAGGCATATCACGACAAGTGACAGGTTCTTTGCACTGAGGTCCGGTCCAAAATCTGGTGCATTGACATTTCATACCGTAAGCGACCTCGACACAGGTACCTCCGTTGGAGCAATAAGAACACCATTCCGAGGCAGGAGTAAAACAAGTGGGTCCTAAGAATACGTGAACAATGCGACAAACACAAAACATTAAACACGTTACTATTATTGGCAGACATTCACAAGATTTCACAATAAGCGAGTAAAGCAGAGACAAAGTGCTTGAGTAATTTGATAATTGTATTAATAAGGGCTTTGGACCCAAGTGTTATACTCAACATTCCATTCTCTATTTTACTCAACGAAAATTATAGATAAATATTTTTTCGCTCTGTAGCGCTAATCTTTTTTTCAATATAAGACTGCATACAGAGCGAAAAAATATTTAATGTCGATACTTTTTGCATAAAACGAGGAATTCAAAATCTAACTTCAAACGTGAATATTTTCATTTTACTTAAAAAATATTTGAATTAGACATTTTCTCGCTCTGTACGCATGATTATAGTTAAAAAATTGATTAATTCTAAAGAGGGAAAAAATTTTTAATTTAATATTTGTTGAATATAATGAAGAAATCGAATTTTTGGCTTAGAACTTAGCTCCAACACCCTTAAAAAATTATTAAATTAATATTCGCCAAGAGGTCTAGATCAATAAAGTTTAAAACACTAATTCAAGGAAACTATATATCAGGGAAGTCAGATAAGTTAGGGAAATATCAGGGAAATGCAAGCACCTGTCAGGCAAAGTAGAAACTGATATATTAATAATGATAATAAAGTACGATAAATTTCTTCCTTCATTCTGTACATTTTAAAGCACACTGCTCTCTAAATCTGAATTAGTAAAAAGTGAGTCACTAATTTACTTTAGTGAAAAATTCTACTAATTGTTAGTTATTTTTAACTAAAACTTTAGGTAAAAGTTGAAAACTGCGAATTGAAATAGTGAAATACAACTAATAATTAGTAAAAAATTTCACTAAAGTAAATTAGTGGCTCACTTTTCACTAATTCAGATTTAGAGAGTGCTTTTTTTAGTTATTATTTCAGTTTTCAATTTATGCTGTGTATTTTTTTATGTTATTGCAGTTTCAGAAAGTTTCCAAGGATTTCGAAGGATTAAGAAAAATTTCTAGGAATTCTTTGAGACTCTAAAGATTTCTAAATATTTCCAGAGGGTTTAAATTATATCAGCTCTCTAAATCTGAATTAGTGAAAAAGTGGTTTTTCTTTATTGAAAATTTTTACTAATTATTAGTTGTATTTCATCATTTGAATTCGCAGTTTTCAACTTTTCACTAAAGCTTCAGTCAAAAATTACTAACAATTAGTAGGATTTTTCACTAATTCAGATTTAGAGAGAGGGGATTTTAAAATTTTCGTCGAATTTTAAGAGATTTGAGGGAATTTTAAAAGATTTTAAGAGATTTTAATGTTGGTAGAAAGGTTTTGTAGAAGTTGAAAGGATTATGTGGAATTTTAAAAGATTTTTAGAAATTGTAAGGGTTTTTAAAGTTTTTCGTGAAATTTAAAGGATTTCAAATAATTTTGAGTAATTTTTAAAAAAGTTAGTAAAACTTTAAGGAATTTCATGGAATATTAAAAAATCTTAAGGACGAGCTTAAGGGACTTTAAAGATTATGGTGGAATTAGGGGATCTTTAAGTTAGTTAAAGAAGCAAAAAAAGAAAGCTGCACCTTCTAAAATCGTTGGAAAGTGAAATTTTTTCTTACCTTTAAATCCTGGAGGGCAGGAACAATTGAATCCATCTTTGCCGTTGTTACAGGTACCTCCGTTCTCGCACGGGTTACTGGTGCAGTAATTGAGCGTGCAGTTCGGAGGATTTCCGACAAATCCAGGCTTACAGACGCACTGTAAGCCGTGATCATCCTTGACGCAAATACTGTCCGAAGAACATTCTTCACTTTCGCAACCGGAACGGGCTTGGACAGCTAAAGGATGTTCACAGTGTCGACCTGCAAATCCGCTCAGGCAATTGCAGTGATAGCTTCCAACATCGTCTACACAGGAACCTCCGTTGAGACAAGGATTCGAGAGACATTCGTTCAAATTTTGCTCGCAGTTCTGACCATCGAATCCCATGGGACATTGACAGGTGTAGCCCCCATAAAAGTCGAAGCACTTGCCATTGTTCAAGCAAGGATTGTCCTCGCATTCGTCGATGTTTATCTCGCAGTAGGAACCTCGATATCTGTTGAAAAAATGAAGGAAAATTATAATCGGTCCTGCTTCAATCCAGGAATTGAAAATCTAGGAAATACAAAATTCTTTTCTGATCACTGGTATTAATTTAACGTACAGTTTCATATTTAAAATTCATATTTTATTAAGGACATCTAGTCCTCTACTGAAATCTACAAAACTAGAATTTTGACTTATAAAGCAATCGAAAAATATCGAAAATTTCAAGTATACGAATAATATATTTTAATTTCTGATAAGATTCAAATATACTGACCCAGTTTTGTCGCACTTGCAAGTGTAATTATTAATTCCGTCGATGCAGGTACCACCATTTAAACAGGGATTTGAAAGACATTCGTTGATGTTCACATCACAATTTTTTCCAGTCCATCCGGCTTTGCACTCGCACTTGTAATCGTTGTTTGATTCCACGCAGATGGCATCATTCCGGCAGGGATTGTCTTTACATAATCGCTCTCCAAGTTGCGATTCGCAGTGCGTACCAGTGAATCCGGGTAAACAGTTGCAACTATAATCGCCCCTTGGATCATCTGTGCAGGTGCCTCCGTTGTGACAAGGTTTCTTCAAACACGGTAAACCTGAATGGGATCATTATCATTAGTATGTTAATTAATCGTCTAATTGTAAGCTGCCTTCAAGCATCTGTTAGTCAAGAGAAATCAAAAGCAAAGCGTTATTCATGCTCATCCGCACAACTGCAGACTGATAAAAATCACCCTGTAAAAGTGTTTCCCTTTATTGAACTGCTTTAATTAGAGTTATTTGAGGTTTTATCCTTTATCCTTCTTCTAATTCAATTTCCCCAAAATTCTCGAATTTTTACCGATTCTTATTAACATTTGCTGATCCTTTTTTTAATTACCAATTGATTAACTACTTCAACTTAAATTGAATATTTAATATTCTACACATTTATGCACTACAAAGAAAAATTTCTTAGTAATACAAATTTTTTCCTTTATAGCATTAATCTAAACATGTGTTCTCTGTTATCTTATCTGAGTTCTATGTAATTTTTACGCTCTCATTTATGAAAAATTTCTCAAAGGTATCTTTTGACTGAGTTTATTCTTTTAGATCTAAAAATAAACATCGCATACAAAGATTTTAAGATTAAATTTGGAATGATTGTGAACAAAGTTAATGTAAAATTTTAATTTCAGTATTCTATGTAAATTCGACTAATATTACAATTTCTAAAAATTAAGTTCAATCCAAAGAGGCTTTAGTCTTCGTTAGGAAACGAATATAAAAATAAAAAGGAAACTTTAAAGGAGAAGAAATAAGAAAATATTTCAAACAATGAGCCAAAACAAATTAAAAAGACTGTTCACAAATAATTATAATATAAAATTTCTCATTTAAGCCTGTTGGGTCAAGTATATCAAGATCAAAAAATATCTAATTATAATATTTGATGATTAAAATGAGGAAATCGAATTTTGAGGTAAGAATTTGGTTCCAATCCCCTTAAGGGTGTTGGAGCCAAGTTCCAATCTAAAAACTCGATTTCTTCATTTTTCTTAAATATTAAAATTGGCATTTTTTCCCTCTGTAGAATTATTAAATTTTTAATTAGAATTATGCACAAAGAGTGAGAAAATATCTAATTCAAATATTTTTAAAATAAAATGAAAATATTAAATTTTGAAGACAGATTTTGAATTCTTCGTTTTATGTAAAAAGTATCTACACTAAATATTTTGTTCACTCTGTCCGCAGTCTTATATTTGAAAAAAGATTATAGTGCTACAGAGCGAAAAAAATGTATCTATAATTTTCGTTGAGTAAAATGAAGAATTAAAATTTGAGCTTAACACTTGAGTCCAAATTAAGAGCGTAATTTTTTAAACAAGAAAATAAAGTTTAAAGCTAGAGTTTTAAGCGTTAAAATTCTATTATTTGAAGCGTTCTATTTCTTAAAGGTTCTACAGAGCTCCAAAGTGCTTTGATCAACATAAGGCTACTGATCTTGTTCGATAAGGCATAGCACGCAAGGTCTATATATATATATTCGTATAAAACCTAAATGCGAAGAGGGTGGATCAATTGTTAGCATACATGGTACAGTTAGTAGGGTCATAGTACATTCTACAGTGCACGATTGAATCGATTAATGTACTCGAATATGGTGCACCTGCTAGCAATCGTCTGCGATAATTTTCCTCCATAATTCAAAGCATCCAATTCCCTGTGAGTTTCCCTCAACCCAGGCTCGAAAACTTAGCAACTGACCGAGTTTTATGTCTGCTATGTGCTTTCCTATACTATTAAATTGATTCTTAAAATAATACCTTATTATTACTTTTATATTTCTTTCAATCTATAATTAATTAATGGATAATCCAAGTAAGTCGCAAAAGTGTCTCAAGCCCATTTTCTTTATAGTTTATTCTATACAATTATTCTCGGATGGTTGATTCTAACTGAATCTAAAATACCAAGAACGGAAATAATAGACTGCATTTCATGGATAGAGTGTTTTGAATTGAATTCAGATTACGTGTGGGTGACAGAATTGAATGGTTAGTGAAGAAGTGAAATGAAATTATAAGATGAAAGGTAGTAGTCTTCTCTTTAGAAGCAGTCTTCTATTTTTTAGTAATTATTTAGCTCCTCCTTCTCGTGACTGTCTGTTAAAGACTCAAGAGCATTGACCGAGTGAAGAAGATTTCTAAAATAAAAGCATTGTCCCCATGAAGAGAAAGGTCATGCGAATTGGGTCGTGAAGGATCAGTCGAGATCTACCATTGTCAATTTGGCAGTTGTTGCCGGAATATCGGGCGTAACAGTGGCACTCGTAACGGTTCTGCCTCGACACGCATTTTCCGTGCATCATGCATGGCTCATTGTGGCAGTTGTCCTTAGTAGAAGTTGGGGTGAAAACATCGTCCTTGTTGCTCGAACCACCTGAAAATTGTATACTTCGTGCATGCAATCTAGAGGGGTCTAGCATCTAAATATATCAAATCTATATCTCAAGCCAAAAATCTCACAAAGAAAAGATACTCTCTGGAACAATACTATTTTCTAAAGACCTCTTGTTCATGGGAAATTATAACATATAAAATTACCATATAACATTTCACAAACTCAGTGGATTTTTTAATAAAATAAGAGCAAGAGGTCTTTTCTCCACGTAATAAACACAAAATAACACGTGATTCAAACTCTCAAACGGTGCTATTGTAAAAAAACACTGATGCTCTCCACAATGAACAATTTCTGGTTCCAATCAACTTTGTGCCAAGGAACTCTGAAAGGAATTGAATTCCAAAAAAACCATCATGTACTCACATCCTTTAGAATCTGCAGGACAGGCTCCGAAGAGAGCTCCCTTATTGATCGTCTCGTTAAAGAGGATCGCTGGTCCTTGAAGGATGCAACCTCGAAAGTTTTCACCGACAATTAGTGTGCTGTTCCCGCTGTAATCCGGAAGTGTGAGAATAGCAGAGTTGTAGGTGGCATTCGCAATTATCTAAACAATAAAAAGTAATAACGGTTACGTAAAAGAGTTCAACGTTCTCCAGAGTTTCACTATATAAAATTTAACGACCCAATTGCGATTGAAGGGCGGAACATCAGTTTTGTCAATGCTTGATTGGAAGCGCTCAGAATGAGCTAATCAATTAGTTTTAAGCGAAAGATGATGTTCAGTCAGATACTAATTGAAATCCGTGAAGATCCAAGATAAGATATTAATTAATTTACCTGTTTGTGACCTGCAGCACTAAGAGTCAGATTTCCAAGTTTGAAGAAGAGGTTCACATTGTGCCAGACATTATCAAGCAGCCTTGCGTTCAATTTCGCGTCATAGCGCTGTTGATTGATGACTGCGACAAAAAGAAGGCCTTCGGGATTGACTTCGAGACTTATCCAATCACCTTCAACCCATTGTTTGAAAAGTCTACCAGGATCACAAGTTCTAAAACTCAGGCCACTATGCCTGTGAACCGAGACGAAGGAACTAAGTTTCAAATATGCTGAACCATTGAAGTAAGCCTCTCGAGGTGCTTCTTGAAACCTCAGGTTGTTCACATCCTGAGGTACCTGGTGCGTGGATACCAGGATGGCTGACAGAACTGCAAAAGAAAGAGAAGAAAAATTAAAATCATTACTGTCTTTTGACAAGGTTAATTATTATTCCTAACTATTTTCAAGTTCTTTTCTTCTGGTTTATAAAGATTTTTCAACAAAAAGAATTGTTTTGATATTTTCGTAAAAAGCTCGATACATGTATGTTTAAGCAGCTCATCACTTCCGGGATCTCTGGTCCAATGCCTTCGATTCGTAATTTACTTCACCATTATTTGGGCAATTATTGTGGAACTTGAAGGACATTACTATAAAATGTTATTTTACAGTTACACTGACATTCTATATTTTGTTATAATATTTGGGTATGCTTTTCCCACTATTATGAATCGAGCTTGCGTGTGTCGTACACGTGTTTGTATTATTGTTTAGTGGGGCAAAGATATATTATCAAACATGCACTCCACTGGAAAATATAATTTCTGTATACGAAATATCTACGATTAGATAACGAAACTGATGCTAGCACATAATATGACGCGTGCCCCGATTTCATGTGTCTCAATGATCAAACGATAATATGATTGTGATTGTATAGTGAAACTACCTACCGAATCCCACTATATCGAATGTGTGCACAATGCGTCACCTTCGAAAAGTGGAGCGGAGGAAATTTCACTTAAAATATTCGATTTATTACATAGGTTTAATCTAAGAGGTCTAATAAAAATAATGGAATAATCTTAATGGATTAAACTTCCCCACAATTTTCATTTTATTGCAGAACAGTTTTGATGGGAAAGCCTAATATGGAAACTGAAAGCGTATGATTTTGTTTTGGATAACAAAGGATTCATACTCTACTCTGAGATTCCCACCGTGCTATACTACTCATTGTTAGTAATTTTCTGAAAATACAACAAAAGTGAATAGATGAGTATGGAATGTAAAATAGAATGTAAAATATAAAATAAGGGTATCATGCAATTAGACCACTTTAAAATGCATCGCAATCTACAATTGACTAATTATATATTATAGGTATACATCCTTTCAACGAGAAATTGCAGGCTCTTTGTGCAAAAATTATATTATACGCTTAAACACACTCTTTACTTTCCTTTTTCGATATTTTAAGCGCAATTTTAATCTGCCTTTAACAAAGTGGGTTTATTAACTCCTATTTTAAACATTATAGTTTTTTGAACTCTGCGAATAGTATTTTCACCTTTCATGACCTGTGACTAATGTATCCTTTTATTTCTGTACGTGACTAAGGATGACTTCCTTAAGGCCGAAGACGGTCAAGAGGAACTCACGATTTGGCGAGACTCGCATAACGAAGAACTCTAGAACTTTACGAACCGGAAATGACGCGATTCTCTTTTGTATGTTCACTTCATCGCATCGCAAATAAAAAGAACGTGGAACGAAATGACGTGTCCGTTCGATTCTCTCATCCGGATGAATTCGAATTGTTCTCTATTGATCAGAGAGTCTGATTCGAGCATCGAAGTCTCCTTTTCTCATCTCTGCAGATAATGAAAGTCATAAAATTGTATCACTGAAAACAAGACTGTACCTTTAAAGTACTTTTTTAAGTACTATTTGTAGACACAGAATATGTGATAAAAACGTGTAAAAAATACACTGATAATGTTTGAGAAGCTTTCATTAAAGAAATACATGGAAATTTTCTCAAAGCCAAAAAACTAGATATTCTGATTTCAGAGAAAGATCTCCTAGCTCGCATCTCCACTCGTAAATCTAATCACGTTCAAGATCCGGGTCTCAGTTTCAAGTCGATCCTTCATAACAAGCAAATTTGCATTCTTTTAGTGTTGAATAAAAAGTAATTTTGTATGGAACGAGGGAAAGACTCAGAGAAATGGGTTCCGTTCCACTTGGTTGAAGAAAATGAAGAGTCAAAAGCAATATTTTCAGAAACTCAAAGGCTTGAAAACTTTCTTTAGAAAAGGCGGTGACCCTTTCATATGTATATATACAGAACATAAATTTTATAATATCTGACGCTACTATAGCGGTACTTTTAGCATTTAAAGATGAAATAATTTCTTAATTACAAACGAGATTTCCGGCAAACATAAAATGTTTAATCATATGAAGTAATCGATTTCATTAATTTTGATTTATTCCTAGGAAACCAGTTTCATATTCTCATGAAATTGAGACGACCAGCATTTAATATATGAATGAACCCCATAATGAATATGAGTCACCTGCTTCAATTCGAAACGAAATTCATTGAATTATACTCCCTTTTAATATAAATGTAAGCTTTCGGATCCTATCATGGTTTTTTCAGAAGAGAAAACATATTTTACCGAAACTCGTAAATTTTACTGTTTTAAAATTTTCAACTCTTGTTCGCGTAGAATACACTGAAGACAATAAAAGTATTTTTACGATAGTGTGTAATAAATTCTTTCCCCATATTTGGAGATTCCAGTAATTATTTTTAAATAAATGAGCGTATATTGTCCTTTCGGTACCAACATAGAATGCCACATACGTGTACACATCCTCCCTTTGAATTGAATACAGTCGTGCAATTTATATATAGCTATATGTGTGTGTATACGAAGCATCGAAGTCTCCGAACCCGTTTAAACCGCAAAGAGTTTCTATACATATAACTACAGCTCTGCAAGACGTTTGTCCGCCCACGTTTCTCACTAAAGTTGCAGGATCACTGATAAATGTTCAAAAGAGTGCAATGTTGTGTTCTGCTTCAGTAGCGCTTTGAAATTGCACAAAAAATGATAAGGAACCCCATTTTTAAAACACAAAATGTACACAAAATGACCTTAGTAATAATTATTTACATCCAGAATAAATTATTTCTAGAAAACTATACCAACAATTATTTTCCGAGTGATATATATTATATATCCTTATAGAATATCACAACTCGAACGTAGAATGATTGATGAATTCATTCCGAAAGAAGAATTTCTCATGTGTCATTTACTTAGCTTTCTAACAAGAATCTTCATTGCTCTATCTGACGAATCACAGCTAAGTGGTTTCTCCAGTCATAAAAAAGTTTCGTCCGTTTAAAGAAAACTTGACACGGAACTGCCATTGTCTCCAGGGAGAAAATGTCTGCTATCCAATTATTTCTGCATACTCTAATCTGCAGATATAACTTAACTCACTTCTATTTTAAAAATCATACTTTTCAACAACATTTATTTCCTTCCTCAAATTTCTTTTTACAATTCCCGAAATTGTCTGAATAATAATCATCCAACATTCCAAAAAGCGTAAACAACCTTCTTCGGTAGAAATGTTGGTTGTAAAAAGTGCTGCAGCATCGGTTCAGCATCGCGGTTGCATCAGAAGCATAAAAATTCCCATTCTCAAAAAAATCGTTTGCTTGAGTGCTTTACAGCTTAACCAGTCTGGGTTTCAACTTGGAGCAAATTTTGCATGGTCGTAAGTTGTGCAGCAATAACGAAAGCTGCCTCATGCCGAGCGGTATCATCAGTGCTCGTAAAGTAAGAGATATTTCCGCGTGAATCCTTGCCGGCGATTTCCTTTAGACCGGATTTAGAAAATACTGGAGTTCTTTGCCTTTGAGTTCTTTCTTTACTTCACCTAGCTGAAGAGTCGCGGCTTTTACATTAGAGATTGCGATTATGGGATGTATGTACTGTATGTACATTGTACATGACTCAACGTGTCTACGATCTCGCCACGCCTCAAGAGTCTTAGCCACTACTCTTTGTTTAGAATCAGGAAGGACGTACGTCGATTCGAAGATTAAAAAAAGAAGAAATAAATGAAGAAGGAGATGAAAAAGAGAAAAGAAAATCAAATAAGAGGAAAGCAGAATGAGAGAGAAAGAAAGCGTGATAAAAGAACGCAAAAAAGAATTTGAGAGCGGCCGAATAAAAAAAGGGCTGAATTTACTTTGCAGCTCAGATCTGTGGGTCGATTACCTTTCCAAAGTCTCCCTTTTGCTAAGGAGAAGGAACAATAGCATGAAATTCACGCGGAAGAAAAACATTTTATGATGTAATTGAAAACTGCTAACAATCGACAATCTCTCCCGAGGGAGGTACGAAACATAAGATTATAGATTGTTTTTTTACGTATGTACTGTAATTGCAATTTCCGCCTCTAGAGTATATATATATTGTCAACACATCAAGATAATGTCATTTCGTTTTGCGTGAATAAAACGATTTGTAATGTAGATTTCTAATAGAAACGAGCATTCATTCTTGCATGCACTCATCAAGTCAAAGCTCAAGTTAAAGTTTACGATGTTCAATCAGAAAACTGACGTTTCGCTTTCCGTTTTGAGAAATCATCTTTTTTTATTGTTTCACTCGTTATTTCAAAGTTTACATAACTTTTTTCCTTTCATAAATCTATTCGAGGTCGATGCCGGATTACATGGGCGTTTGCTTGTTAATTATATCATGATACAAGTTCTGTAGAAAGTAGGCATATATTGTGCATCCTCAATTGATTGTGCAATCCTGATGATCTTCATCAATCAAGCTTTTTGTGATATAATAATAAACATAATATAAGATATGTTTATAACATGTTACATTTAGATATATTAGTTTTAAATTGCATTGTTCAAATTAAAACCAGTACCTTACTGCACAAAGTTTATAATTTTACGTACATAATTCTATTCGCGATCTCAAGGTATTAATTTATTTTGATGACAACCATTTTTATAAATTAGAATATTTTATCAAAAGAATCACTTCTTAACTGGATACTAGAATACAAAATATATGACAGCTAATATAAAACATAAACAAGTACATAAAATAAAAGGAAGAAAACAAGTCCTGTAAATGTCGAGATGTCATTTGCATTAAAGAAAAACAAGATTATACAAAAATACTTGGAAAAATGTTTTCAGTACAAAAAAGATAGTGTAAAATATATTAGTATTCATTTATATTAATTATTTACTGTTACATGTCATATCGTCGTTTTAAAATGTAAATCATATGAAAAATTCTTTTCTGGCTTTTGTTTATTTTTATAATGGTCGAATTTAGCAGAAACGTGAATTTCTTGAAAGTTGGGCAAAAAGTGAAAATCAAGTTATTCGTCTGTGAATGCTCTAGGCGAGGAAGAACGAAGAAGAAGGCAAACCCATTAAAAATTGTACTATGGCTTATTTGCGAAGCCTGCTATGGTTCCCACGCAGTCAATCTTTTTCTGCGCCCACTGTCGCTTCTTTAATATTTTTCTGCACGAGAATGCTCAAAAAAGTGCACAACGATTGAAAAATACTTGTCAATAAATATCCATAAAAAAGAAAGGAATGTGCTTATTTAAAGCTGGATCAATACTAGCCACCTCTAAAAATATTTGGCCACATCAAAATGATCAATATTGACAATGCTGATTCTGCATTGTTTATTTATTTAATTACGTATATTTAAAGCAAATCGCCAATCATTGGAGGGTGGCCAACCATTGTACCCATTACCCCATTTTGAAAATCTTGTAAATATAATTCGAGATACCAATGTCGAGACCAATGTCAATACTTTTCTCGGTCATGGTTTGCTGAATGTAATAGGGAACTGCAGAAATATATAATTACATATGATTGCACTATATATAACTATATATGCATATTGTACACATGAGAAAAATAGGAGTAGATATTTGAGCCCTAGCATGATCTAGTCTCTCACGTATAATGATGTCTGGGATCGTAAAAGACGTCGCCGAAGGGCAATTCACACCGTGAGAAGTGCAAAAGACGTTCATCGGAATGGAAGGGACCATAACGTGATTATGGCGAATTTATCCCAAATAACTGGAATAAACTAGGAAATCATCGTTTAAAATGACGATTGTCTACGTCTAGCTTGTAATCTCGATTATAAATACAACTTCTTCTGCAATATCTTGATTTCAAATGCCACAGATTGTGAAAGACAAACTTTATGGTCCCAATCAACAAACTACAAGGAAATAAGCCACTAATAAAATTTGGTAATAATAATGGAATAACTATTTGCGAAACAATCTCCTTTGTATAAAGTTGTGGTTTGAACTGACACAGTGACACACACACGGTTTAAAAGTTGGATTCTTGGATAGAGAATGAGAGCAGTATCATTAATAAAGTAATAAACTGGTTAGACTAGTAAAAGAAACTAAGAATCTAGACTGTCACTGTATTCCCACGCAATCGATGTGCCCTAAAAAGAATTTTTCCGTTGAAAAACGGCACAACGAGACTCTTCAAGGTGATCGGTGCAAATCGTAATGGTTGATTGATTGTTGCAAGCTTACTTCATAGCTTATATTTTATATAGTTTATATTATACGATGTGAAACGACATGGAATAATAGTAGTGATTTTATTCTATAGATGATTATTAAATGCCAAATGCATGTTCTTTAATAGAATTACAGACTTGAACTTCTGCAGACGAGTCGTAAAACTAATTTAATTGGTGTTCTTTCGTTCAATTTTCCTATATGCGTTTTTATAGCAGCAATTTAAATTTTATAATGAATTCATCTGTCTATTTACTTATCTATATTTTCTTATTGTCCATTTAATCGCTTTTTATGACATGGAAATCAGTGAAGTGAATTTTAGTGGATGGATATTGCAGAGAATACGGAAATATAAAAGGAGGTGCAGCTGAAACAATAAAACAATTCGAAAAGAAGCAGAAAATGAAAGAATTATTTAAGTGTAGGAAATGCAAGACGCGGAAGTATAACACTTTATTGTAAGAAACGTTATGATAAATATTCTTAAAGAGAATAAGGCGTAACAAAGGCTTGACTGCAACATATTTTTAAAAGAAGGATTCTTTTATTATACCTAAGGCACTAAATATAGAGAATCTGTCCTGACAACACAATAGCTCCAGGGTGTCAATTTTTGATTCGAAAGTGAATCGAAGCGTTGCACAATGAAAAAACAATTGACTTCTACGTAGGAATATGTATGAATGTAATTATAATTTTTCAATTTTTTTTCCATTATGCAAAACTTTGACTTGGGATGTAAATTAAAACTATGGGAATTATAAAAGCATGGAAAAATCTGATAAAACTTGAATCTGCTAGTGGCAAATCCTTTGATTAACTATTCAAGAGGAGCACTTGGGAAGAGGACGTGGGGAATTTCGCGTGCTGTGGGGTTACGCCCTTTTCGCAGCCTCGGTCCCGGGAAAATGCATTCCATTTAGATTACGGTATAGAAACTATAGGTATAGGTCGGTTTCATGTTTCACGGATAGGCACGGATCAGTGAATGGCTCTAATTCATTGCGCCAGTGGTTCTCACGGTAACTGGTGACCCTCGATGGTACGCGATCACCGCGAATCACGTGTCTCCATCATTCATGTATTCATCTCTTAGATAGTTTTCCCAGTCACCTAGAGAGTCCTCCAAGACTCCGAGAGAATCCCTGGGATAGATCGGACCACGGCGGCATCCTCGGCGGCATCCAGTACCGCAATGCAATTGCACGATAATGACGTATAACTGCATTCTACTGCTGTTTAAAATGCACTCCCGTAAGAAGCGATAAACATAGGTCCGTTACCTGTAGTGAGAAATTCGAAACTTCCTAACTATGCCTTGTTTACAGGTAACAATATATAGATATATACTTGTGTGTCACGTCCTGATCCCTCCCACTCACATCATCTCGCAGATTTATATCTTTCATCAAAATCCTGCCGCGAATCTCAAGAGAAATTGGTTTGTGGAAATTATAATGAACGATAAGGCGGGAGAGATAAGAGTATTTAAACTGATGTAAGATTATAAGCACTTTATGTTAGTTAGTTAATAATCTAAGGATTCATTATATTTGAAAAATGTGGTAGAAGTTCGTTCCTAGATTATAAAAATGCATATCATTCTGGGTTCTTTGTTCGTATAAGAGGATGTCTTTCGTAACGGTTACTATACCAGTGGAGTCTCAGGATCATCATCGTGGATCACTGACCGACCGAACGCCTCTACGACCCGTAAATTGCCCTATACTATAGCACCAGGAACTATTTTACCTCAACTATTGATCAATCTCGAATACCAATTTGGGAGAGACAAGTTTAGGACAAGGATATCATTACTTAGATAATAATAATGAATATTATTGAGAAACTACAGCTGCTTATTACCTTTAAACTAGTATCATTAAATTTGTAATCATATCCGAAGAATCACAACCAACCGTGGCTTGTTTCACTCAATACGTTTCAAAAACGTTAAAGTTAAAAACATACCTTAGGAATTATAATCGATTATAATAATATCTTTTGTTAATGGCATGTATTATGTATAGTTACCAATTTTTTGTATACATATGTTATACCAATTGAATTTCCTGGATCTATGTTCGAATCAAATGATACTATGGGATTTCAGTTTAATTTATTGATGAGTGGCCTAAAAATTGTCAAAAGAAGGAATGCTGGAGAGATAAATCAAGTTATGAACAAGAGATCTTGCAAAATAGAAAATATGATTAAAGAGGAAAATAGAACAAGTTCTATAGTAAAGAGTCGCGCGACGGGTTGCATTTATTTATATACAGGAGATACAGGATCGAGCTCCTGTAGGTTCCTAATCAGTTTCCTGAAGCATAAACCTATAATCCGTGAGAGTTAGAGTAAATGTATATTGGTTAAGTGTATACAAATTGTACAATTAAATGTCATATTTAAAGACTGAGACAGATTGACACTTGGACAAATACCATACACACTTTCCTCTTGTTATTGTCAGCTATCACTTTATCAGCTGTGAAGAAGATTTAAAATCTTCTTCATGAGTACTTTAAATATACAATAGAAGTTGATAAGAAAAGAAAGTGTTCGTGATCATTATCTTGAGGCATTCTTTTATCTCCGATTATGATAAATTAGGGTGTCAACACAGTGTTGAGATAAAAACGTTTATCTTAATTTATCTACTGAAAAAAATTAATTTTACTACAGTGGAATCTTGAAAGCATATTAAAAATAAAAAAGAAACTATATATAAACGCATCATGCATGCATTCATCTCGATTTTTTTTTCGTTGCCTTTTCCATTAGCGTGAAAATACGATATGTACATTATTATATTCACTTCCTGTTTGAAAACGCGTTATTCATGAGCTGGAATTTTCGTTTGATGCAGTGAATGTGCGCGTATTTTACGCAAGACGAGTGAACCATAACGGAAATAGTACACCAAAAATTCACGCTGGATGGACTCGGTAACATTAGACCGGTGTCGATTACGCATCTGGTGACTGTCTCAATTCAATGTGTATTTTTACATCAATTTATATTTCAACGCATCAAACATTAATTGTATGCAAAATGTTTATAAATAATTTTCCCCGTTGCTACGCTACGCTTTAAAAATTTGTGACATTTTCACTCTCTCCATCCATTTGTATATAAATATGTTTTCATTAATTTAGTCTGTGAAGCTGCGTTCAATTCAGCATGAAAAGCTAATTACAATTTGTGCGCAATTCGTTATAACGGGTCAGTTACTGCAATAAAAATGAACATTTTAAACCATTAAAAAGTATATAATTTTTCTAGACAAGAGTTAATTCCATAATAATATTACATATACATTGTAATTCATTTGCCATGCTTCATGGCCTTTAAAATGCATTACATAATTACAAGACTTGATGAAATCATATATAATGTCAGCTGAAATGGTTGATTACTAACGTCTTATCAAGAAAGAATTTCTAGCAGAGTCATATCAACAACGATGAACACTTGTAACATGAAAATACACTGTTCAGGCATTATGATAAGTGAATTACGTATGGCTCTCGTTCTATATATGGTTTCCCCATGTTTTCATCTGAATCATTGAGTTTTTTAAAATTGCGATTCGTATATAATTTTATGGTAACCAGAAAGATCATTAACCTTGTTTCATCTGCATCCCAAAAAGACGAACTTTTATATGTAAATTCTGCGTGTGTTTTCTTTATAAAGTTCATTGAACCCGCAGCTGCATTTAGTATTATTATTAGAACATTTCTTATAATTTTTGGAAAATTTACTCCATTTCAGTTTAAAATTTAAACATTTTATATAGTAGGTAGAGTTTTGTTCTATTAGCATTGATTTTAATTGAATTGGTATTGATCATGTGGGTTACGATCTTACGATGCTTTTATTGCAAGAAACAAGTATAATTTCTTGAAAAAGATCATGTTACAGCCCTGAACTAGTTGTTAATGATAACGAAAAGTAAAAAACTAGGTTACAAAAAGCGAAACTCAATCTACGCAATCCATTCGCATTTTCAATGTTCATTTTGCAAACTTTCCTCTTTTTCCGTTCGTTCTCTGGAAGTGAGTCGCTGCATTGCGCAAGACTTCGTTGCCGGAAGCCCTAAAATTGCACTTTTAACTATATACTGCTTTGTCAGCGATACATGGATGTAATTGTATCCGTAAAAGTCAATATTCATACTACTTTCTCTATTTCCCATGAAAAAATAATTCTTCAATTAATTCACACGTATTAAAATATATAATTTAAGTTTTAAAATGTTTTTTTGATTTTAATAGGACCAGATAAACGTACAGTAATATATTTCCTTATAAATTTTAGAATTTATAAATTCGATATCTCAGTAAATGTAAATATACCAAATCACAAACAGGAAAAAATTAAGGTGTACAGCAGATAATAAATGTATTTACTCTAACTGAGATTGCGAATTTCCATTATGTAAAAACTAAAATGCGAATAAAAAATACCATGAGAGGGGAAATAGGAATTAATTAAAACGAAGGTTGACAAGAGCTAAGATCGTCTTCACAGTAATAACTCCTGATTCAGGGTCGATTAATAGTAATTATATTGTTGTTTGTTCCCTAGAAATTATCAGATTATGTCCATTACAAAGAATTCTTTTAAATAATCGTAAATTCTACCGGAAAACCTATGCAGTCTCTGAAGAGAATACGTTATCGCAAATCTTTCCATAGTTTTTACAAATACCACTGCTCAATAAACGTTCGAAATGCTAGCGACTTTTTACAAAGTAAAACTTTTACAAAGTAAATTGTCAATACCGCAATAAAGAATTCGGCAACAAAAGCGATAAAAAGACTCGTTGCTTCACGCACATAGATTGCGTCCATATATCATTTTTCACAAGTCTAAGGAGCGTGAAGCGTTGTAAAATTATTATTGCACATGGAAGATACGATCGTTAGAGCCGAAGGCTGCCTCCATGCTTGGAAACTTCAAACTATAAAGAGCCGGCTATAACTTGCGGCTATTGCAGCGCCACAATTAGGAAAACGCCTTTTATCTCTTGCAAAACGGAAGACCGTCACGTGAATTTCAGTCTGAAAAGCGAAAGCCCTATACTCGTAAAGTGTAATAATAATTCATACAAAGCTCGTTTTATACGTTACATTACAGTAAAATACATCTTTACAAAGTTTCACGATAGTTTTACAGTCTTAATTGAAATAAAAAACGATTTTAATTAAATTTGAACAAAGCTGATGATTAAAGTACCTTTTATTAAATTAATTTTTGTTCTCAAACTGAATTTAAAAAGAAGCGACTTTACATTATAAATACAGCTTTCATGAACATATAATAATGGAACGAAACACTTGTCTTCACATTACAGTTCATATTCCATATGATTCCATATATGCTGACACTAATTCCTTTTGTAGAAATTAAATTCCATATACTTCCATTACTCATGGTGTTGTATTCACTTAAGTGAGTAAATTGCTTTTAAAAGAATAATATCACAATTATTTGATTAGTGTTATTAAGTTACTTTTAACATATGCTTCGTTTTGGAGTGATTTGATATTTTTTCCCAGTGAATGTTTTCAACTCTAATTTATGCATCTTATTCTCAGGACACTTTTGTACAATTTTCTTGCAGAATGACGACGAAAAGAACATTGTGTGTAGGAAATTCTGTTCTGTATAGGTGAGTTGTTAAGTTACGCACCTAGCGTGAAGAGGAGAGACTCATTAATTCATCGTCGTATACGTAGCTTCCACCTGTGTTACAATAACTTGAAATGATTCCTTCAACTCTAGAAATTCGTTCACTGTGAAATAACTGAGCAATTTTTTTCGAAGAAAAGCGATGACACCCATGGGATAAGAGGCTAGAGAGTTCCTTTCTACTAGCAAAAATTAAAACTTAAAAGCTAATTTCTATAATAATTAGTAGCAATTTTAGCAGATGTAAATTACTGAGAAAACCTCTAGTTTCAAAATACCAAATTAAGGCTAACAAATAAAGGTGTCAAAGTCAAAATATCTAATGCTTTCGATAATTCTAATGTATTTACTGGCCATGAAACATCGAAAATTGATGTACCTCACTGAATATATTTGAGCGGTAGATAAAAAAATTATCACGTAACAGTGACACCTGAAGAATAAAAATTAGGTACAATCCTAATATTCCAGATCATATCAGATTTTTCATAATGATTCTCTTGGCATTAAAAGACGGTGTGGGCAGCAATGTGGGTTAGGCAACACGTATGATAATTTAATTCTCGAATATTATGAACTTGAATGGGTTCCTGATCAGTCGAGTGAACAATAAGTTTCAGGTACCTCTATATAAACTATTCGCAAGTTGAGAAATAATAATTTGAATAATTTATCATAAACGAACCATAAAATCTGTTTAAGCAAGCTTTTGTCTTTGTATTCACATTTCTGCAATTATCAGTTAAAGCATTACAAATATTTGAATATATTTATAAATTTCTCCTGACTTCAGTTATTATTATTATTATTATTTACTTAATATAGAAATATCACAATAAAATATTCGTGGTAAGCAAAAATAATGTAGAACGTTCCAAATCGCGATTGCTTCATTCGGTTCCTGATGATTTAAATATTGATATTGTGTACCTGAATTAATTCGAGAATTAATTTAAAAAGGGTGTAGGACTGAAATTCGAAGATATTCTCTTTTCTTCGCCTCAATCCGACAGGTAGATTATGAATTATAAATCAAGGTTTCAGACTTATTCTTAGAGTAAGCCCCTTAGGGCCTTTTAGATACTGAAATTAGGATTAATGCAAATAAAGGCCTCTATGATCACCTTCTTTGAAATTAGAAGTACCAAGTACTGGTAGAGGTACTAAATCTTCAATAATCCCCAAAACTATGCCGATTTAGGGATTTGAGTACAATCCATTTAAAGCCATAAACTTTGTAACTTCAACCAGTCTCTGGTTAAATTTTATTTGAATCTTTTTAAATTCCTCGTAAATTCCTATCGTACCTGCATTAATCATTATAATGATTCAATACTAACGACCCAATTAACCACCACAAGCTCAAGGTTCAGTTTCACTCCCACCAATATATTAAATCTCAAAGTAATAACAATGTTTCAGTTATGTACAAATTGGAACTGGGAAAAAATTTTTCGTTCCTTTCAAGGCAAGAAATTTACGAGAGAGATAAAAGGCAATAAAAAATCGTGAAGGTGCGTGAAGAAGAGACGTAAAATCAGAGAAAGTATATTTCGCGTGCTGATGCATATTAAAACTCCTCGCGTAATAAATCTTAATAAATCAGATATACGTCTCTCTTGACTCTTGAGAGAGGAAAGAAGTAAAGTAGTAAACGCCACTGGTCGTCGGATGCCGTCGTCTTTTGGCCTTCAACGAAATTTTCCCAGACTCCCCTAAGCATAACAATCGCAGGTAGAAAATCAGGTGCATTCAAGTTTCAAGACCTAAAGGCACCTCACCTGTACCTGTCACGTATTTTTCACCCCAGTCCTGAACAAACGGTCACTCGAATTTGTACGTCAAAAGAAAAAATTCCTGCCTTTTTTTTCTATTGAAATAGGTACACATTGGTATAAGATAAGGCAAGGATATTAAGAAATAGCAAATAATAAACTTCTAAAATTAAATAAATGAAGTTAATATTATTAAAAAATATATATTTAGAAAGAATTATTAAATTCTAAAGTCGAATGATTTTAAACTCAGTCAAGTTAGTTGCACTTGTCTCGTTAATCAGAAATGAAATTTAATTCCAGACAATCGCAATGAGTAATGATCAATGAATCAGTAGTCAACAATTTTTTATATCTATATCTTGCCTTCAAAAATTAACCAAAGCAAAAATGGATAATGAAGTTGTTGATTATATATGATTGTTTGTGCAAAAATATTGAAAAGAAAATAAAACTTAAAACTTGGAAACTGTTGCTAAAACAAAAGAATAAGATGCTTCTAAAGATTGTTGGACGTTCTACCTTTGTAAAAAAAATTGTATAGTTTATAGTTATAACAAATAAATAAACCTAAAAACATTGAACTAAAAAGAATAAAAACATTCCAGAGATCACGTGACAGAAAATACTCTATTTCTATGATTTACCATACCTATTTCATATTTCGCAATGTGTATATTTAAATACCTTCACACATACTTAGTGGAATTCAGGCACAGTGCATATGTATAGTGGCGAACACACGGGTTGACAGAAGCAAAGAAAGAGGGGGAGGGGAAGAAGAGTTTAGTGCTCACCTGTGACAACGTAGAGCGTCCGCATTTCTCCGGCCGGACTTCTACTGGAAATCCGTGGGAAACTTAATCAAATTTAAAAGGGAAGAAGTAACTTCTTCAAATTCTTACACCCACTCACTCGCGGCACATGATAGCGTGGCACTTTTTACCCGCTAAAACGGTTAAAACACACAAAACACCAGTCTTTTCAACGCCCGTTTCTTTCGAATTACTTTCGCGTTCGCCACGATCATCCACCCGCACTCTTGGCACAAACACACCAAACTGGCTGCCCTGCTGCGCTGGAGAACCAGGAGAACGCGGTCCCTGACTCCCCACCTGACGACCGAGCCTGCTTATAGTCATATATATGTAGAAATGGTTTGTAAATGTAGTGGTAGCTAGTGCCTAGCTAGTGCCCCTCTCTTATTTATTTTACACCGGCACTGCCAGCAGACTCCACGCTGCCAGGTGCGTACGAATTCCTGACTCGCGAGTCACTAATGATGAGATAACCGGAGATTCCGGACCCAAAAGTTTCTTGCGAGAGGAAGTAATATGCAGAAAGAAGTTTTAAAAAAGTACGTCAACTTAATTTTATTTAGTACAGTTTAGATTTTCTAAAAGCTTAAAAATTGGACCCATCCTTTTAATATGAGCAAATTATCGAAATGATATAAAGAAAATTTGAATTTGTAGATTTTTAAATTTAATTTTTATGTACTTTACAGTTTAAATGTCACAAAACTAAAAATTAAATTCAAGTAATAGATATTTTACCGGTTAAATAAAATGTTAATGCTTATAAATAAAAAAAAAAACCTCTGCCGTGACAATGTCAAGAAGACATTGCCGTGACCAGGATTCGAACCTGGGTTACTACGGCCACAACGTAGGGTCCTAACCACTAGACGATCACGGCTATCAGAGGACATGTTGTTCGATATCTCAAAAATCATACTAACCGGCGCGTCAATATATGATTTAAAATAAAGGAAAGAACAATAAACAAGTAAATCGACGATTTTTTATCAAAGTTTCTGATCAATTAATCACTCATGAGATTATAAATAAGCTAATTGAACGTATATGTGGCCATTTTAAAAAGATATATATACATATGTACATATGTTTTGCTTCTTTGGGCATGTTCCGACATCTATCGGACAAATCTTAATTCACGTATCTATTCAAATCTTTTTTACCTACGTATTTTCTAAATCAAGAAAATCAATTTCAAAATTGTATTTTACAATTAAAATCACTAACACGAATCATCAATATCATCAATCAAACATCATTTCTTTCAGTAAATTGAGATTAGAACAAAGTTGGAATTTGAAATTTGAAATTAAGGTGAAGTATTTCGCAATAATGACAATATGTATATAATTAAAGTATTGAGGTTAGAATATGGTTTGCAACCGTTGCAACGATAGAGATAAAACAGCGGATAAAATGCAAATAACTATGCCAATGTTCATTAGATTTGAAAAATGTTCTATAAACGCAAGTAGCGTGATTGATTTCGAATCAGTGGGTGGACAGAGTAAATTATAACTTCATATACACAAGAAACGTGGTAAAAGTACCGTTAGATTTCATTTTCAGCGCGTGTGCAATTCATACAGTCTTTCTTGATTCTTTGAAAGGGACGAAGTATAAAACAAAGCATAAAAGGGACATTGTCACTAATGGTTTTGCCGCTTTGTGTTCGAAATGGATGTGGTATAAAGAGGCTGCCATACTATTTCACTTTGAATTACATCCCCTCCCAATCTTTCATTTTCCGAGTTTCCGGTTCCGCCACGGCTTTGACAAGAAAACCTCTGTACATATTTATAGATTCGGTGGTTCTCGTGCCGTGTTTGGTGGACCGTGGTTTGGTGTTATCAGACTTTTTTTTTAAATTCAAATTGGACGAATACCAGTGCGTGAGTGTCGAACGGAGGCGTATCTTCAGAGAAAAACGTTTAATTGTCTCTGTCTCGGGACTGGCATGAAAATGTCAGATCGTTGGTGAATCACTCTTGTCCTCTTGTCTTTTATCCATTCCAGGCCAACGAAAGTTCGTTGATCTCGTGAAGCAGGTAAGCCTATAGAATTTAATTTGAGTCTGAGTGTTAATGTTGAGAATTGGAAAAAAATTGCTAGTGTTTATTCTACAAGCCCCAAGAGTCGAGTAGTTTTCACATATTGGAACTTTGATTTGTGGAGTTAAATAGGTTAGGATCACCGGTTCTGTTTTCCTACGGGATTTTGCACATTCTTGCGTTTGTTTATCAACAAAATTGAAAAAGTTGCTTTCAGGTAACTTTACGATCAGGATTATTTTTAAAAAGTTTTCTAACGGAATTTACGGTATGCTGTTTAGAGGGTTTGGAGCAATCAGTAATACGTTTACTAGCTATATAATAATGCCTTCTATTTCTTGCACGAAAGCAACTTTCCTTTTACGGATTTAATTACACAATTTTCATAGAAGTATATACTTTCTAAGGTTCGGTTTTTCGTTCTGAACTGTAAGTTTTACAAATCATCTGATAATTCGTGAGTAGATTCACTCAAGGTTGAGTAACAAATAAAGTCATACTAAAGGATTGTGAGTTAAATAATTAATTATTTTTGTTTAAACGTGGTTTTTTGTTCTTTCTGATACATATTTTACATTTTAGATAAGAGTATATGATTTTACTAGGTAGCGTATTGATTTATTTTTGAGTTGAATACTAATTTTTCGAAGTAATAAATTAAATTAACTTTACAAGAAACTTATTTTGATTAGGTAAGAAATTAATATGTTTTTATAGAAGATTTAGAATGTTAGATAACACGAACTTAAGTAACAGACATTCATGTTCTAAAAGAAATAATCATTACATTTTTTCTGCGAACTCTTCCGCAAAGTGACTCTAAAATGTAAAAATTAATTTTCAGAATATCTTTGCTCGTAGACAAAAAACAAAATACAATGCAGTCTAATTAAATATTTTTTTCTTCATAACATCCAAAATTTAGGAAAAGAGCTTTGTAAATTGTCATGGTCACGAAAATTAATAAAAAATTTATTCATATTTAATGAATAAATTCATTTTCACTCATATCTGAATGAAAATAAAATTTAATTTTGAAAATTCCGCAGCACCCTCTCTAATTTCTTCAGCTCATTAAATGTCAAAACTGACAGTTTGAATTTAACCAATATCCGTTAGAGATCTAAATATATTCGCTACTTTTTTGATAATTACATTAAAAGTGACGCATCGTCATCCTAATTTGAATGATCCACTTGTTAAGACATGTGTTCAATAAAATTTTCTACAAAATTCAGGATGACGGAGGAGCCAATCGGCCGGTGTCCCTCACCATCCGGTGACAGCAGCCTCTCCGGGGGTGGAGAAATCCACGCATCCACAATTGTGGCTTCCTTAGAGGAACGTCTAATGGATATCACTGGACGACATTCACTCAACGCGCTTCGAACTCCACCGACGAAGAAAGCTAAACGAGTCCGCTTTTTCCGCAATGGGGACAAGTTTTACACAGGTGTTGTAATGGCTGTGACTCCAGAAAGGTACAGAAGTTTTGATAGTCTAGCTTCAGATTTGACAAGGGCCCTCGTCTCCAGCGTCACGTTACCCAGTGGAGTTCGAGCAATTTATTCCATGGATGGCAGAAAAGTGCAAAACGTTGGGGATTTGGAAGATGGAAAATGCTATGTCGTTTCTGGTCAAGGAGAGATGTTTAAGAAAGTGGAGTACTCTTCGTCCAAAGTGAGAAGAGGAAGTTCCTTATCGGGCTTACCCCAGTCTCCGGCTGGTACCGGTAGACAAATAAGTGCAATACCTGCTTGTGTTAAGGCGAAGATCATAACTTTGATTCGCAATGGCACGAAGCCAAGAAAGGTTGTGAGGTTGTTATTGAACAAGAGGAATGCACCAAGCCTGGAGCATGTCCTAGAGGCAATTACAGAAGCTGTGAAGCTCGATTCAGGTGCTGTGAGAAAAGTCTACTCGCTTTCGGGACAGCAAATCAATTCTCTGGACCAGTTTTTTGAGAACGAGGAGATATTTGTGGCCTATGGAACTGAAAAACCTACTCAAGAGGACTTCGAGCTTGACTTCGAGGAGTCTAAAAGCGTTCAGAGCTTTCGTCGAGGCGTTTGGCCTGTTAAGAGACAAAGTGGACCAATGCCAAAAATGCCTCGCAAGTCGGGGAAGAAGTCGTTGACTGCTCCTCAGGTCAGGACTCCGAGTCCTGCCTCGCTTATTTTACCGCAGCCGCTTAGGATGCATTATACTGTTGGACACGTCATCGGAGACGGTAATTTTGCAGTCGTTCGACATTGCGTGCACAAGTGAGTCTAACTTTGCTTCGTGTTTTCAAGATAATTATTAATTCAATTGAAACTGTATTTATTAACTGGGATATTTTTTTATGATGTTGAATTCTCTTTGCGATATAGTAGAAAGTATGATGATGAGTAGAATTTTAATTGAATATCTTAATAGAGCAGAAAAAGAATTTAAAAATTTTCCTACACTGTAGAATTAATTTATATAGATAGGAGAAAATGTAGATTCTTGAGGAATTATTCTTTCTGTAGTTTTCTGTATCGAAAAGTGAGAGTAATATCCTCGTATGTTACAGATTAACTGGATCCGAATATGCGCTTAAAATAGTGGACAAATACAAATGCCAAGGAAAAGAAACAATGTTAGCGAGCGAAGTTGCAATTCTAAGACAAGTTTGTCATCCAAACATAATCAGTTTAATTGCTGAACAAGAGACATCGGAGCAGCTGTTTTTAGTTATGGAACTAGTAAAGGTATATTTATTTTATTTTCTTATTAATTTGTTTCTCAAGATTTCCATTAAAATTCTAATACAATTATTTAATTTTATAGGGAGGAGACCTTTTCGACGCAATAGCAGCAGCAACCAAGTTTCCAGAATCTGAAGCAAGCGTTATGATTGGACATTTGACATCGGCTCTAGCTTATCTGCATTCTCATCATATAGTTCATCGAGATGTTAAGCCCGAAAATCTATTGGTAGAAATGGATGGAAGTAGAGTCCGATGCTTGAAATTAGCTGACTTTGGACTTGCTCAAGTCGTCCTTGAACCTTTATACACAGTTTGTGGAACTCCTACCTATGTTGCTCCCGAAATTCTTGCAGAAATGGGCTATGGCCTAAAGGTAATTAATTAAAGGTTTAATATAAGAGTTAAAACTCCTTCTATTTTTTAATTATGTAATTCTTTTCTGAAAAATACTTCGACTAAACCTAGAATTATGGATAACAGAAATTATATTAAACATACAATATTCTACTTTTATCTTGACACTTGTAAAATATAGCTCAAATGACACTGAGTCTAATCTAATGCAAATTTTAGACTTGTCACATTCCAAAGAAGATAAATACATAAATCTTTTTGATTTAGATCGACGTGTGGGCCGCTGGAGTTATACTTTATATCCTACTCTGTGGCTTTCCACCTTTCGTTTCACCGGACAACGACCAAGAAGAATTATTTGAAAGAATTTTAAGCGGATATTATGAATTTACATCGCCATACTGGGACAATATTTCCAATTCGGCGAAAATGTTAATTTCTAACATGCTTCAAATCCTACCAGAACTTAGATTCAGCGCTGAGGATGTTCTTGATCACCCCTGGCTTACGGTAACTTCATTTTCTTGTTACGAATACGATAGTCCCTATCTTAGCTATTCGCATGGTCCAACTTGGTACGGAGAATGACTGACGAATTTCATGGCTGATAAGTTAAAAAGATCTCAAAGCTTTCTTCTTTCTTAGATGAATTTTCAAAATAATTTTTGGGGAAGGATTAATTATTTATAGTAAAAAGTAAAATAGAATTTAATGTATATAAATTTAATTTTTCAGAATTTCTCTGAATGTTTACGAATGTAATTATCTGAATTAATATAATTTTTGAAATTAGTAGTAGAAGTTTTCATTCTTTCAAGGATTTAAAGCTTCTGTGGGTCTTTTCCCTAGTAAAATATTAGTAAAATAGCGAATTCGAGATTGCATTTTTAATTTTTAGTCATTTTTTTCTTAATATCATTTTATAATTAACAACACCCTTAAAATATTTATTCATTCTTATTCTTTACGCTTTATATTGACTCAGAATAATTTTCTCTGAATATAAAACTTATTCAGGTTGTAGGCTTTTGATAATTCTGCATATTTTTACTTCTAAACTTTTTCATTTAAAAATTCAGTTAGTGACTTTGAATTTGTACCTGAAAACAGTGAAGGATTTTTAAAGAAACATTTTTTAATAGCACATATTGTAGAAAAAAATGTTATGATATTTGAAAACTGGAAGAGAGCTGGAATTCTTATTAAAATTTGTGGGATGCCTTTGAAATTCTTTAAAATTCCTTAAAATCTTTGACAGTGACATAAGTTAAGGGCAGTTCTTTAATTTGTGGTTTGAATTTATTATTTTTTCCACATTTCCTTGAATATAATTTTCTAAAAAATTTTAATATCATTAAACATTTAGAATCTCACACAAAACAGTTCCACAAATTTTTAAAAGCCCCTTTCTTACAATTTCTCCTACTTTTTAATTTTTAATTTAGTGACTAGATAAAATTCATATTGAATACATTTTCAAAATACTCTTTCACCATTTTTTTTCCAGCAGTTTTAATTTCCTAAACAATCAAAAGCTTTTTAGACCTTTTTTCTTTGGGTTACTGGGTTCTTTGTAGTAGTTTTAGCAAGGGATACATAACTTTGAAAATTAGTGTAAATAGATTATCGCAATCAAATTGAAAGTTATGTACCGTTTAGCTCTTACAATTAGTTTCATCATTTTCCTTTTCACTTTATTTCCACTTTCTTTCTATTCCGGGAAAATGCAGCCTCACGCTATTTTCTACAGTTCTCAATGGCTTATGAACACGCACTAGCTTGAATCCTGATTCTTGGTTAACCTGGGTTCTCGTACTGAGTTCTGGCACACGAAAAGCATAGCACTGACCGAGATGTTAGGTCACCCTGCCACAGCAACAGCTTCAGTAGTGGTTTGTCATATCTGTAGCACAGCTTTTCTTTTCTTTTTTTCTGCATCTCTACACCAGCAGAGCTTTCTAGGAGGCGAGCAAACAGCAGCAGCAGCAACCGATGTCGAATCACCGGAGCAACACGGGAATCAGCAGCGTCAGCCGATAAGAGTCGCCACGTTCGAGTTCGATTACAAGAAGCAAAGACGCAACGAAATTCAGCATCAGGCCAAGGACGAGTCAGACAATTTCAAGCGGGGATCGAGATGGACGAAAGTCGAGCCCATTTCGCACACGAGATCAGAATTAGACTTCGAAATCGATCAAGATGAGGTCGCTTGTGGACGGGATGAAGTTGATTTTCTAAATAGAAATTGCAACCAGCCAGAATCGCTTTCCTCGAGTAGCGACTGCTTAAAAGACCTTGATTCAGTCACCAGGTCTATGCACGATTTGTCGATAGATCTCGATAAAACCATCACAGAAGAAAACAAGGAATTGTCCTATCGAAAAGATTTTCCGAAACCATCGCAAAGCGTAGCGTCGTCCTTGAATAGCATCCCGGAGAATCTAAATTCTCCAGAAGAAGCTCCATTTGCGAAGGCAGTAACCCCAGAGAAAAATTATCCATCGAGTAAACGAAATGGGAATACCTCCAATCTACATTCCAATTACACATCACCTAAGACGCCTTCGTACGATGCGATCTTCAATTATGAAACGCCTAAATCTGCCAAATCCACTGCCAACAGAGCGAAGCTCACAAGGAAGAACCTCTACAAACTTTCCAAAGCACATGGAGATGCCAAGAGTGATGGTGATATTGAGAAAATTTCCCAAGATGCATGTTTTTCGTCTACGGATTATTTAAGTGAGACTTCTGACAACGAAATCGAGACCTCCGATAGCTTTGTAAACGTCCAGTTCGCGACGATCAAGAAAGGACCAAAGTCAGTTTCATCTCAAAGTATGGAATCTTCAGAAAGTTTCGAGAACATTAAGTTTGAAAATGAGAAAGATGTGATCGACGTGCCGAACAAAGTTGCTAATCATCGAAAGGAACAGCCTCGAGACAATAAAAATCCCATTCTTAGTTCTCGCCACACAAGATCGCAAACTGCCGGGGCTTCCAAATCGTGCAAACCTTCTCAAATTCCCGTCCAGCGTGATGATAAAGTTTCATCAGCTCGAAATAAAACCCAGGAGAGTTCGAAGAACGCCCAAAATGAGGCGGTCAAAAGAAGAATCAAAGCGAACAACAAGACCGAAGTAAAACACGACGCTTGGCCTAAAAGGTACAGTTATGTGCCTCAGAATTCTACAAAAAAAACGTCGGATTCGAACGAAATGAGCAGACCTAAATCGACAACCGTAAACAGTCCGAGGAAGTTTAGTTCTACGGATGAATTGAGGGAGGAGAAACAAACGACAAACGCGAAGACAAAGCGCTTCAGTCTTTATTATACACCCCAGCCGTCGAGGAAGGCCTACGAAGATACCAAAACCGAGAAAAGTAAAAATGCCGAGGCTAGTAATAATAAAAGCACCAATACAAAATGTGTGGTGGTTCCGAGGAAGAAAAAGGACGAGACTTTGACGAATTGCGATAGGAAAGAGAGTCTGAGAAATCGAAAATCGGTCGCGGATAGTTCAACTGCAGCTAGTAGAAATAAGACGAACAGACAAAGTGTTCACAATCGTTCAAATGCGATTACGAATTCTGCAAGGACTAAGTGATTTTAAAAATTAAATGATTCCGAAAAATTGTATTTGGAACAAGAGATTAACTTGAGCTTTGTGACTTAGATAGGTGAGTGTTAGGGTTGCCCCTAAAAAGAAGCAATATTTTTTTCTTTTTTAATACCGAATCCCTTAAAGCTGATCTTATTTCTTAAAATTACATTCCACTGAAGGAATTAAGGGCTTGGGTTTTGAAAGAAAAAGTAATTTTTTTTGCTCGCACTCAACATTTTAATGAAGATTACTTAACTTATTGTAAATTAGACCTCCAAGAATTAATTGCGTGGAGTGTTGTGACACGGTTCCTCAATACCAAATCATCGGTTCAAATGCAAATTTGGCCTTAAATTATCGCACAAAGACACACTTTCTGCATGATTGTGGAGCGAGACATGCCAAATGCATTTAATATTGATTTCTTTTTGTACGCATATGAAGGACAAACTAAGCTGATCGTAAGATGATAAATTGATAAGAAATCGTATTTAATTGTCGATTAGGGACTTAGTTGCATAGCGTAAAAGTAGAGAATATATTGGACGCCGGATCCTTGTATCGAGTCACGGAGGGAAATGGAGAAAAAAATTTATTATCGAGAGATTAATACGGAGAAAAGAAATAGTATTACTGGAAGAGATTGTTGTACGCTTGCTCAAAGAAATTTCAGAGATAGAATACATATTTTTATACAAGGTTATAGGAGCAATATCGAAAGAAATAGGAGACATAATCAAACTGAAAAAGCCTTAAGAAGTGCATACTAAATATTTGAGAGAGAAAGAGAAATAAAGTCGGTTGGACGATGTAGTATATTTTGTAAATTTATTTTTGTAGAAGAATTCTCTCGTATATTGATATCAATCTCCTTTGCTCTCCGTTGCTCTTATTCCGTCTCAAGGTAGTTAAATATGCGCGCCGTTCTCGTATTTTTAAAGAGAAGGTAATGATTCTAATATATGTTGTAAATAAATATACGTAATGAGGCAGGTCTTAGGAATTTTTTTAAATCAAATGTTAGACAGTCTTTTGTTATGAGTAAAATTGTAAATTAACACGTTCGAGTTGTATAAATTAACACTGTTCAATTTTTTGGGATTTGTTTTCCCGAGGTTTATAGTATTTTTGTTACCGGCGAATGAGTGGAAAATGAGAAATGCCGCGAGGCCATGACCTTGACTTGGTGCTTTGTACCAGTGGAAAATTATTGCATGGAAAAATATGAACTTGTCGATGGTTTTTCAAACAGTATTGAAAATCAGATAGTCTATCGATTTGTCGTCGAGAAGTACCGATGTTTTTACAAATACATGATACATGGCATTCTGTAGGTTGTAAGTTTTAAAAAGTGATTGACGCCAAATATTTAGCTATATTAAGATTCATTATGATCTATTTATATTACATTATTATGTACCTATATTATATTTATATGAAATTTCTGTCATTCAAGACTTTTTCGACTTTAGTCCTTATTTGGGACTTTTATTATCTGAATCTTTTCATTTTTTGTAGAAATGGATTATCTAACAGGCTGTATTTAGACCTGCGTTAGAATTGCGTACTTATTCGAGTTCGTAGTTCTGCAGTGATTTGAAATGTAGAACAAAAGATATAAAATAAGGTATCAAAATCGTAATTAAAACTTAAAGTACTATTGAGATTTCGATTTTTGTTTTCTCTCTTCCTTATTCCTTTTTTTCATAAAATAGAATTAGTTGTTAAGTGTATCCTAAAACTCTTTTATATAAAATTAATTATAAAAAAAAAACATATCGTTGTTTGATAAAAAAATCTAACTTTATATTATTTATAAAACTTTAGAAAATAAGTGATTTTTACTACAAAAATTTACTATATAATTTACAATATTTATTTACATTTACTATTTTATTTTATTTTCTCTGTTTCGCATCGAATTTTATTCATCATTTTTAAATTGTAAGAACATTGTTTTTTTAATTACAATTTTTTTTCTTTATAATTTAAAAAAATAATGCTTTGATTCTTTCAATTTTGTTAAACAATTAAATTGTAGACGTATATTTATTGTGTTCAAGTCAGAATTTGTAATTACATAATTCCAATTTACAATCAATTATTATATGTAGTTCAGAAAAATTTGTTTGTAACACATTTGATAAGATCCGGGCACCAGAGTAGTATCATCATCCCTGGATAAACAACTTTTTTGAAATTTTCACGTGATTCAAATGCTAAATTTAATTTGTTTTTCAAACTGAAAAATTAGAACGTAGACCGCAAAAATTGAATAAGAATCATAAAAGAATGATTATTTAATTTTTTTTTGTATAATAATGCAATGTTTGTTAAGTTCTTATCCTATTATAAAATAATTATTTAATTTCACTTTGTTTGACAAAAAGTTGTTAATTTGGCTACTTCAGTGGCCACCATTTTGGTTTACAGTCAAACCGCAAACGCGTCTCGACACGCTCAACAGGCAACAGGGGGTCACATGTGAGCAGCACGCCGGCTGACGCCGTCTTTTGTTCTCATGATTAGTATTTGTTTTGTAATATTAAATCCGCGTTTTTTGTTTTTATTTACTGAAGTCGGTTGTTGGGCGTGAAACTTTAATGAGTACTTATGTTTTAAACAATGCGATTCTTGATAAATGCTGATAATTCCGTCGTAGTGTCGAGAAATCTAACTTCATTGTTGTACCTGCGTCGAAGTAATTAGATCCGAGTTTTCCGTTATATTTGCGGTATTTATTAAATATTATTAAAAAAATCATTAATTACGTATTCAGTTTATAAATATTTTCAGTCTAAATAATGAAAATTTTGATAAAACATAAAGATGACGGGTATAATGTCGACAATACTTTCGCGTCTTCGAGTTTTCTTGGTTAGGATCTTCGCAAGTGAAATTGGGGGAAAATTGCCGATTCGCGAGTAAAATTGCAATACAGGAACAAAACATTTTTTTTATTCATTTTAAACTTTGCGGTTTACCTAAATGGCAATTTTAATGAAAAATTCTGAATTCGGACTTTCAATTTCGATTTTGTCAATTCTAAATGAGGAGACGTTCGATAAATAGTTAAAATTTTACGATGATTTTTCGGTTTTTTTGTGTTGTTTTTAAGGTTAAGATCCTCCCTATAAGATCGAAAGTGTTAATTTGGGGGGAAATCGCGGATTCACGAGTGAAATTATGATAAAAAACAGATTTAAATTTTATAAAAGAAAGTTAAATATAGTGAAAAAGTGTTGATGCGGACTTATGATTCTTGCAACTTCGATTTGGCGAACTTCCTCTGGAAAAATGGAATCAAAAATACTGCCTGGAACTGGGTCTACGTATGTAGGTGAAATACTTACATGTAAGTTTAAAAGCTGTTTATTTACATTTTTTATCAAAGGTTTCTTTTTTAAATGTCTTAACTTAAAATATCAGAATGTAAAGATACTTGGCCTTCAAGTTGCTACAAAGTACAAAAGGTACAAAAGCTAATTTTCTCGTCTTTTTCAGTTTTTATAAGTTCTTTTTTGTTAAGATATATTTTACTGATATATTGACAAATAACATTTACTCATTTTTTCCCACCTGGATGCGCTCTATGATGCTAATAGAATAAATTATATATATGAGATTAACTTCAAACAAAATCTAAATCTCTCCAATTTTCATTTGCAACTTTATAAAGCTGATTTCCTGATTTGTGAACCACGTCTCAAATTTTTTATTCGTTTCATAAAAATAAATTTTCCAAGACCTTCTTGTAGTTTCCATAATAGAACCTAAGATAAGGTTCCTGTATTTTCTTGTGTTATAACCCATGGGAAACCATGTAGCCTCTTTCACAAACTAAAGGGGAATTCTGAAGTTCAGCTTTACCCGAAACTTCTCGGAAGACAGACTTTTCCCCAGAGGCGGAGGCAGGGGTGGTAGTTTCAGATCTCATTGGATTAGGATTCTTCCTATCACGTGTAGATTCTAGAATCTTATACTTACTAGATATTTTACACTATTGCAATCATAAAAAATAATTTATAGAGAATAAACCAAATAATCTTTCGAATATAAGTTTCAAGGACTAATTTGATTATAGTTAGTCTTTTTGTTTTGCAGGAAATCCATTCCAACTTCTGGAAATGATGTCATAACTACGGGGAAGCTTATTCTAAACTGCATATTATTCTATATAAACTTCTGATCTTGCAGTAATTTCTGGAGTACTATAATATTGTTGCTCTAAGTAAGATTGGATCTTAATCTGAACATTCAAAACACGACAATATAAACATGGTTTATATTGTCTGGCAATGAAGTTTGATACTGAATGTCTGATATTGACACCGGTGTCTGTAAACGAGTAATGCACCTACACGCACACGCATATCGTGGTAATGCTCGGCTCAGAGGAGGGAATCGAGTCGTGAGTTTAGTACGAGGCTCGCGCGCGTGCCGCAAGGGTGGTTGCTGGTTCGCAGCCAGACATACCAAAAAAGTGCTGTGACTACTTCCCTCCACACGACACGCTTCTTCCGGCGTGTCCAATGCGGTGGGGATGATTGATATCAAATTAAACGGTGCATATCATCATGTGACCAGTGTTAGTGCCTGAGTTTGCCATATCAAAGTTCCGACGTGGTCAACCTTACTCGACCGCGTGATTAGTTTAAGGAAGTGTTATTCTTCCTAGGTAAGAGGTGGTGATGTTAATTAAAAAAAAATAATTATACGCAGTTTTTTCAAACAACTTTGCATTCAGGAAATTAAAGCTTAAGGAAGCTGTAGATTTGTTTCATAGTTGGCTCAATTTTTCACTCAATCTTTTCTCATCAGAACTGTTGTCTCAGAATTTGTCTCATAAATCAGGTATCATGTTTTCAAAGCATGGATTTTGAAGACGGCAAATTTCCAAGCTTATTCACCGTTTCGAACCATTTTTATAAAAAAAATTTCAATCGATTTTAGATATTTCTCTTCATGAAACATCGACACGTGTCCTAATGGTTTTGCGTGGGTATAAGGGAGCCGGGTGTTTGGATTTTGATTTGAGTCACGTATTGAGAAAATGACAAGGCAGAAGTTTCATATTTTTTAGAATGTTGAGGATCAAGGAAGTTAAACGATCTTATCTCGAAAAATTGTGAGCTTAGGGCTGTAAGAGCTGCCATCAGTTTTCCTTCAAAGTTAACTTTTGCTTTTCAACTTCTGTTTTCTAAACTTTGGAAATATATGTGCAGAGTTCAGATTCCAAGATTAGATTATAAAAATTGTTATGATTTTAATTTTAAATTCGTCTTTTAGACTTTGAATTGAACATTTCTTTTGCTAGCGAATGTTGTTTCAGACTCATTTATTGAAATGGAAAACAGCAGTCGAATATTCAAAGAGAATGAAGTAAAATTTATTTTAATTTCTTCAAAGAATAAACTCTGGTATTTTGATTTCATGTTTAAAAAATTATTCGTAACCAGAAATTGTATCTATAAGTAGTGAAAACAAATAAAAATTAATGGCACGCTCCGCAGCCAAATTTCTCTCGAGTGAGCTATATTGGAAAGAAAGATTTGTATCTGGATTCCTGAGGCTGTTTGTTTTCTTTGCGCCTCGAAATCGCGTAACGTGTCCTGAACTCGATAAGTTTACCTTGAGACATCTTTATCATTAAAAGTGGCGAAGAAAGTACGAGATGATACCAAATTTGGCAATTGGAAATCAGCTCATGCAACATTGCAGTTTCGTAACTGGTTGTGTGTCGACCAGGTTGACAAGATGCTAAGAGTCCATGTAAAATTTGAATAAGAAGAATTTGAGGAAGACCTCAAGGAAAAATATATTATTAGGCTCTAAACCTAAACAAACATTGGATCTTTGCTGACCATCTAATGCTTCTCAAAACAAAATAAGTGATAGCACTTATTGTTAATCTCCTCATCTGTTTTCTTCCAAGGGTCAATGCTTCTCAATCTTCATGTAGACGACCTTGAATTACTTTATTTGCAATGCAATTGTCTGTCGATAGTTTTCCAGAAACGTAAACATTCTAAATGTTTACTTTAGCTTTATAAGATTCGTTCTCGGTAAATAGGTGTTTTCTCTCAATCTGAATTATTAAGAAACTTAGTAATTTACTTAAGTAAGCGATTTTACTATGAATTAGTTAAAAATTACTACATAATTTATTTACTAAGCCTTACCAATTAATTTAGTTAACCTTCCTAATTGAATTAGTATCTTTTAACTAATTGATAGTAAAAATTCTTACTAAAGTGAATTAGTAAACAAACGAGAAATTTATCATTAGTAACCTCTTATTTATTCGGATTGAGAGAGTGGATTGAAGTGAATTAAAGTGATTTAAAAAATAGATAAAAACGATATTACTTCACGGAGAAACGGAATATTAAACCTTAATACATAAAAATATATTCTAACTTCAAATACTTTAATATGGATACTATGTTTTTATATCCAAGATATTTTCTTTGTTTTCACGTTGAGTTGAATTGAATTGTTTCTAATTAAAATGTTGACATTATTGTTTACAGAAGGAATTAAATTATACTCAACTTTCGAGATTACCTTCAAGCATTAAACAGTTTTAGATTCAAAGCGAATTTTATCAAATGAAATCAATTTAATTCATTTAAATGCGCACCTTTTCATCGAGTTTGCTGCTATAGTTGTGTTAATGATTTATGTTCAATTTTACGATTGCGAATTGGACCTTAACGAATTCTTTTTAAAAAAGCGTTTCTTCTACAGCTACATCTTTCGTTTTTCTTCCTTTAGTCTTCAGGAATTGAGAAGGTTATTAATTATCCGTTTAGAACCTTAGTTTTTCTTCCTCTTGGGTTTGTCCGCCTGGGGCAATATTTTGCCAGAAACGCGAATCGATCCATCATGAAACGCAATATATTTTTGACTTAGGTGGTGGTTTGACCTCTTTCGAAAAATATTTTTCTTCGTTAAGCGCACATTATGAATGGCCTGGGGATTGTTCCACTAACACTCCTTCCACGGTTCGTACTTTTTTTATATTTCAGGGGCGGAACTGACACTGTAAATCATTCGTATAAAGTCAAATTCAATTACCTTAGGTATATATTTGACATCCTGAAATTGAAAAGAGAGTCATTAAGCTAATTTTGGTTAAAACCTATATTTTAGTATGTTACACAAAACAATTTTGAAATCTTCCATTTGAAAAACCATTGAAGTAAAGGGATGTTGACCTTGACAAGATTTAACATTCGATATCTGTCTTCGAAGAGAAAAGCAGATCTTCCGGCATGTTTTTCGTTTCATCTCACTCGACCTCTGGTTAGAAACGCTTAACGCATCGGCGTTAATTTGTTATAGCTCTCAACTGTTTAGTCGGTTTAGCTGATGTTAGTTTGGCTGGCGTGCTTCGCACACATATTTAACAGGCAGCGCATTAAGCACACTTAAAGTGATGTATGTCCCAGCATTCATTTCAGGCATGATTGCCAGAGTAAAGACTCTTACTCTCTTTGTCCTTCCACTGAAGTAAAGTCTCATCTCCAGGTCGATTTCAGTGGTGGGAAAAGAAACACGTCATAAGATTCTTGCTCGTTAACATTCTTCTCAGCCTACACCAATTAAACCCTTTTTTTTATTACTCTTTAACTATACTCATAATCTGAGTCCCCTTCCTTTGATTTTTGTCGAAACTTGATTATTCTGAAAAATATACTTTGATTAAAAGTATCTTATTTACAAAGGATTACAGAATATAAAGGGCATATTAACTCCCTCTTGGTGGTGTTAAGATTTATCGTAAATATTTGAATTCGTAGAGGATTTTCTTTACATAATTTTCTGCCCTGGTCTTCTCGACCTTCCCACTCTCCTAACTGATATCAGTGACAACTTTATATACCTAATGAGACGCATAAACAATGGCTAACCGCCTATCCGCCTATCCTCCCTTTTCTCTATCCTATTCTGTACCTTCTATTCTGGATCTCGCGGTAGGTCGGAGGTAAAAGCAGCAGCACTTTATGGGGCTCATAAAGCGATAAAGACATCCGTACAAATGTACGAGACGCAGGGGAGAAAGTATTGGTTACCATCTACTTTAGATACATCCGATACAACCTAATTTATGTGGGTGTAAAAGAAAATCCTCGCCGGTGATGCTGGGGTTTCGAATTGCAGTCGCTACTTGATAAGAGTTCTCCTTTCATTATTTATGGCATTTCCGTTAGAAGAACGCCGACATTTTCCATAAAGAAAAGTAACAAATGAGGCTTTACTTCGCTTTACTCAAGAGCAGTAATTAATCCAGTTAATTTAATTTAATTAAATTCCATGTAAAACCTGGAAGGAGAGGATAATACAAAGAATTTCTGTAATGAAATTTTGTGGTTAGTCTGTATCGACTATGTTGTACACTGAAAATCCACGCACCTTCAATTTCTTATGAGCATCTCATTTAAAATTCATTTCCTCGAATTTGGAGATCTCTATTTAGTGATTTGTGCGAGGATTTGTGAAGATTCTTAGGTTGTTTTACTTCTGACTTTTTTAAATCTCATAAGCCTCAAGGAACAACACAATTTTCTCCTTCTTTATACATTATAGGCTCGTAGGAATTTTCTAAATCCAACAATTTGGATTTGGTTCGTTAGGAACTACTTTAGGAACTCATTAAAATTAAAAGTAAAAATCGTCTAAATCTAAAAGTAAAAATGCTTACTAAAGGGAATTAGTAAAAGAATCGGCACTATTTGATTAGATATTTCTTATTAACTCAAATTGAGGAAGATAGATTAATAATGATGAAGCTATACATCTGAAGATTAATTTATCTCTTGATTGCAATGTCTTCGAGCTTGTTTAACCGGTTATAGCAACACATATGTGTGTGGATAAGACGATTGTTTGGTTCTGTACTATTGCTCTTAATTTATACGAGCCACATTTCAAGGTTTATGCCACGAGAACGTTATCCAAGATTTACAACGTCTCGACGGGGTTTCAAACGTTAAGGGTTGAGTGTAGAGTTTGTACTCTGGAATGGTAGTCTATCTGCAAACTAAAGTGTGTGTACACACAGTAGAGTGATAATGGTATCGGTCAGTTCACAATGTGAATCTTAATGGGAGAGGAAGGACTTCGAGAGGCTAGAAACATCGCATGTCCGTAGAAATAATTATAGAATGTTGGAACGTTGGAACTACAAAAGCAAGGTTGGTTAGGGATAGCTCTAATTCACTTATCTTACAGCAGCTTAATCGATGCTCTTAACACCTTTCGTGTGAGGACTACTACAAGCTAGAAGCCTTCCCTTTTCTTTCTGCTAATTAGAGTCGATTTATTGCATATCACCCTTCAGTTTGCTAGATACTTAACGTAATACTTTATACTTTCCCAAAGTTTACTTCCTTACAGAAAGTCCAAGTGGTCCTTGAAGTAAAATATACCTGCTCAATTAGACAATCATATATTTTATAATCTCATTACTATCTCTTTTACAGCTGAAACAACTGAAACGACTTTTCGGACAGGAATCGTTCATTATAACGAGCAAGTTATATGAAAAGATCATATATATTATATACGCTTTCGTGAGCAATGGGTGAGATTGATAAAGGAAGAAAGGAGAGAAGAGAAACTTGGAGGGAAGAGATGAAATTCGTTAGGACCCTGATGCTCATAGTGTCCAGGGTGTCAAATCGAATTTGCTCCTTTTCCACCCGAGGAATCACGTCTGGCCTCCGAATCACATACCTTGCTGGGAGGTCACCTTTATGCCTTTTTTTTACGTTTTCCCTCTCGTACTATGCGCTACACACCTTCTTGGGATCTTCAAAGTTGTGCGTTAAATAAACTCCTTTAAAGGACCGCTGAGGAGGCTGAAGGTTGAAGCAAAGGAGGGAAGACCTGTAGGTTGTAGGTAGATAAATGATGTGCTCTCCTGAACTTCTCTGATAGAGATATTAATCTTTCTCAGGATCCATCTCTCTCCTTCAGTTCGTGTATGGCTTTATCTCTCTTCCTATCTTCTATCTCTGTTGCTTCTTCTGACTTTGATAGTCCCTACTCTGCTGATCTACCCCCGCACTGACCGTACCTGCCTCTGCATTATTCTCCCTTCGTTTTCTATCTCTTATTACTACCCTCTGGCTCTCTTTCTCTTTCTCTTACACACACATTTCACTATGAAAAGTGGAATACTATATGTCCACGTCAGAGGGGAAGACTTAGGCACGGTTATCGTGCAGCGAACTCTGCTGTCCTCTCTCTCGAAGTCGAAATCTTAAAAAAGTTACTGAGAACTTATCAGTTTTCTTCTTTAAAGTTTCTGGGGTTATTTATGTTCCTTGATATTTTTCTTTAGGCTGGACGATGAAAGTGTAGGCTTAGATCTAGAGATTCGTGGCATTCAACTTCAAAACTGATGAGTTATTACTGATATTATTTTATTTGATCTCTTTTCGGTATACATCAAAGGATTTTCCAGGATTCAGGTGGATTAAAAAATATTTCAAAATATTTTAGAGGACTTTAAGGTGTTTTTCGTTTATCTTATACCAAAATCTATTTAAACTCACTAAAATATCTAAAAAAAATCTTTGCAAACTCTTAGTAATCCCAAAAAATAACTAAATTTTCTTTTTAATATCTTGAAATCTTCTTAAAATCACAGAATACCCTTTAGATCCCTTAAACAAATTTCGTAATCTCTTGAAATTTTTAGATATCCTTTAAAATCTTTAGAAACTCTTTAAAAATGATCAAAAACATCTTAGAATCCGTTGAAATACCCCAAAATCTTGATACTATTTAAATTGAAGTCCATTAGATCTCTTGAAAATTTTTCAAACTCCACGAAATCGACAAATTTTTTTTGTAATATTTTTAAATTGGTGGAAATATTTTAAAATATTTTGAAACTCCTTAAAACACCTTAAATTTAAAATCTATCAAAATTTTTGGAAATTACTTTATTAAAAACATAATTGAAAAGATTTCAGTTTTCATTGGTATATAAATCTCATGGGACCAATGAAATTACTACTTATTGTTGTTGAATGTTTGACTTTCAAATATTTCTATATTGTTCTTTGGCGCGTGTATGTTGTAATTTTTGTTAATATTAGTTGGAAATATTTTGAAATGTTTTGAAATTCCTTAAAACACCTTAAAATTCTTGAAAATACCTGAAATTAGAAATCTTTATAAATTCTCAGAAATCCCTGGACATTATTCGTAGTCTCTTGAACTCGTTAGAAATCTCTTGAGAATTTTAGAAACCCATTAAAATCCTAACAATACCTAGAAATTCTTTATAACTCTAAATGAACACGTGTTTTGTCGTAAAAAAAAGTAACTTCACCTATACACATCACAATATTCTCAAAATGTGTTTACAACTCGTCGGCGGCAAAGCAGATATAAAAAGCCGTAGAAAAACTTTTGACTTGGTAGAGTACCGTTGATGGGGGGTAGATGGTGCGTTACGTGATGCAATGGTATCGAGGCAGGCAGGTGTGAGGAGGTCCGCGACGTATATGCTCACGCAGAAATAAATGTACCTACATACACCATATACACACATAAACATATAAATGTACACGCACACTTTTACGGGTCAGCTAACGGGAACAATATAGACTATATAGAGTTCTATGGGGTCGGATGGTGTGCTAGGAAGCAGTGGGGACAGATCGATAGTATAAGGGGCCTCCAGACCTTATGGTGCCAACGCCCCCTCCTCCCCCTAACCCTACCACTTCTTTCTATTTTCTCCTCCTCGTTCTTACATACGAAATTAATTCATGCTTTGCATCCATGGTGTTTCGTTGCGTGCACTTCTGTCATGCCGAGAATAATTAATCGAGATCTAAATTTTCACAAATCTCAGAAATCTTATACAATTCTTATGCTAAGCTGGATAATTCTCTCCGATTTATAACCACGAGTGGACGTTACCGGTTTGAGGGTGTTTCTAACAAATTGGAAGATAAGGGGTTAACGTTAAATTGTAAAGTTGCAAGTTGTTTTCCGAGGGGGATTTCAGGAAATCCAAAAGACAAGTCCTTGATTTTATATTTGTTGTGGGGAGTGGATTTCCGGTTTGAAAAAACTTTTCCGGATATTTAATCTAAATAATTTTATTTGAACCTTGCAACTTTTGTTTTGTTTTTAAAATCATTTAAAATCAATTGAAATTTCTCAAAATTACGCTATTAAAGCATAATTGAAAAGATTTCAGTTTTCATTGGTATATAAATCTCATGGGACCAATGAAATTACTACTTATTGTTGTTGAATGTTTGACTTTCAAATATTTCTATATTGTTCTTTGGCGCGTGTATGTTGTAATTTTTGTTAATATTAGTTGGAAATATTTTGAAATGTTTTGAAATTCCTTAAAACACCTTAAAATTCTTGAAAATACCTGAAATTAGAAATCTTTATAAATTCTCAGAAATCCCTGGACATTATTCGTAGTCTCTTGAACTCGTTAGAAATCTCTTGAGAATTTTAGAAACCCATTAAAATCCTAACAATACCTAGAAATTCTTTATAACTCTAAATGAACACGTGTTTTGTCGTAAAAAAAAGTAACTTCACCTATACACATCACAATATTCTCAAAATGTGTTTACAACTCGTCGGCGGCAAAGCAGATATAAAAAGCCGTAGAAAAACTTTTGACTTGGTAGAGTACCGTTGATGGGGGGTAGATGGTGCGTTACGTGATGCAATGGTATCGAGGCAGGCAGGTGTGAGGAGGTCCGCGACGTATATGCTCACGCAGAAATAAATGTACCTACATACACCATATACACACATAAACATATAAATGTACACGCACACTTTTACGGGTCAGCTAACGGGAACAATATAGACTATATAGAGTTCTATGGGGTCGGATGGTGTGCTAGGAAGCAGTGGGGACAGATCGATAGTATAAGGGGCCTCCAGACCTTATGGTGCCAACGCCCCCTCCTCCCCCTAACCCTACCACTTCTTTCTATTTTCTCCTCCTCGTTCTTACATACGAAATTAATTCATGCTTTGCATCCATGGTGTTTCGTTGCGTGCACTTCTGTCATGCCGAGAATAATTAATCGAGATCTAAATTTTCACAAATCTCAGAAATCTTATACAATTCTTATGCTAAGCTGGATAATTCTCTCCGATTTATAACCACGAGTGGACGTTACCGGTTTGAGGGTGTTTCTAACAAATTGGAAGATAAGGGGTTAACGTTAAATTGTAAAGTTGCAAGTTGTTTTCCGAGGGGGATTTCAGGAAATCCAAAAGACAAGTCCTTGATTTTATATTTGTTGTGGGGAGTGGATTTCCGGTTTGAAAAAACTTTTCCGG
>UCOK01011760.1:0-21378 GCA_900474325.1 Synergus umbraculus
TCACTAATGTGGTGATGTGGTTATGTTGACAGATGTCCAAGCTTACTGTATGAAATTTTTGACCTGCCTATTTCAACCGGCACTTACCGCTGCAGTCATCTATCGAAAAGCGGCGGAAGCAAAGTTGTACACCTAATAATTTTCCTTCAAAAATATTATAATCAGATATTTATTCGTTTTGTAGCCGTATTCATTACTAAAAACTAATATAATGTATAATATTAAATTTAAGAAATAATTTTATAGCAAATAATACAGATAGCGAGGATGAATCCGAACCTGGCGAGAAAATCAATGAACCGGTAAATACAATGCCTATTACAAATAATTGTATCAATGAAGAAAATGCTTCCAGTGAAAATGATGATCTTATTTGCAATGAGGTTTCTAGTACCACAGATTCTGACAGTGATTCCATACGTAGTAACGAAATAGAGGAAAACATGGATTCAGGTAACAAGATAAATAATATAAACTAATTGAAAAAATTGCTTAACTATTTCTTTTTTTTTAATGAAAAAAAAGAGTATTAAAAATAAAAAAATTATCTTCACTTGTACTCTGTAAAAAAATCTTAATTGGCCGTAATATAATAAGTTAAAAATATACATATATATTCTTCATGTTCGTTTTGAATAAAAAAATAAAGTTGATTTCAATTTAACGTTGATTTCTTCTTAAAATTACATATAATATTTAATATTAATTAACAATAAAAGTAATAATAAATTATAAACTAGGCACGACCTTGGGCCAGGCTGGGCGATGTGGCAAGTCAGGTCCTGGCCAGTTTCTGCGTTTCATGCGAAGTTTGGCCCAAGCTCAATCCCGAGGCCGGGGCCTAACTTTGCCAGGCTTGGATCCAGCTTGGGCCATAAAACAATTTCCACACGGGTAGGGTAAGTCGAGGAAAGATGAAACACTCAATTTTGTATATTATTTTAACTTCTAAATTTGCTTGATGTAAATGTAAATGTTGAAAGTATTTATTATTTATTTTGAAATAAGAATAGCATATATTTTATATATTCACTCAAAAAAACGCCTGGTTAAGTTAACTAGAATTTTGGGTTAAATATACCCTAACTATTTTTTCTGGTTGATTTAACCAGCATTCTAATTATTTTAACTAGCAATTCTAATTAAAATAATCAGAATTCTGGTTACTTCACTGAGAAACTCTGTGTTAGAAAAATTACTAATATCGATAGCAAGTAGGGGCAAAATCCCAAAATTGAGACATTTTAATACAGAAAATAATAAATGTTACTATTTAAATACGAAAAATTACTATTGAAATAGTAAAATTTATTATTTTCTGTATTAAAATGTCTCAATTTTGGGATTTTCCCCCTACTTGCTATCGATATTAGTAATTTTTCTAACATAGAGTTTTTCAGTGTTTAACCAGAAAAAATAGTTAGGGTATATTTAACCCAAAATTCTAGTTAACTTAACTAGGCGTTTTTTTTAGTGTTCATAATAACGTTTCAAAAATGAACGCAACCAGCGAGATAATGTAACCAATAAGAATAACACTTAATAGTTGGTAGATTAATGCACTTGAATCCAATTTTTCTATTTCCTGATATTGTCTGGGATTTTCTATACTATCCGGAATGACATTAATCTTCTGCATTACTCCATTCTCCACTAGATTTTGAAGTACCTGATCAAAACGTTCAACGTAGGGCATTGAAGGCTCCAACATCCACACATATGTCGCATAGACAATAGGCTCTTTCATTATTTTTATATTCATCCTTTCTTCCCTTGTAAGGTTCTGCATTTGAAAAAGTATTAGGCGCTTTATCCCTATGCAAGCCACATTTTTTTTCCTTATCGCGTCCTTCAGACACTCTGGTATCGAATAATTGAAACCTTGAACTTTCTTTCTCAATTCCAGTAAATGCTTATTCGTAATGTCACTTGTTTCTTTAAAAGTTAAAGGTTGAAAGATTGGTGTTATGTTTGACTTAACCAAATCCTCAATGGTATCAATTTTCTGTTCGAATTTCTTATGTAGCACAAAGTCTGTTAGATTTGAGAATAGGTAACTCGAATATATTACGTATGTAATAAGAATGCTACCAAAAATTATTCTGTCCTTGATCTTCTGAGGCTCCACAGTCACAGAAATTCCCAGCAATATTTGCAGAATGTGTAACGGTCGCCAAAACTTCTTCTCAAATTTACAGTTCCAAGGGATCATTTGTACTGCAGTTAACACAATAACAATAAAAAGAACAAAACCGAGAATCTTCCATGAATTAATTATTGTTACCATTTGTGTGTAAACTATTGGCACAACAGCGATTTGTGTTCCTAGCATAATAGTCTTGCTTTGCAGGAATAGTGGCGATTTAAAACACGATGTCATAAATACTGGCTCAAGGTTGATTTGGATTTTGTTATTAAGAATATCAGCTCGTTTTTCCGTGTAATTCTCTTTTCGACATCCTGCTTTACCAAATTGTTCGTACCCGACTTCAACGACATTTGAATTGAATTTCATCGTTTTTGAAAAAATATTCACCAGATCTAATTTTTCCTTGTAAAAGTGTGTATTTAGAAAGAGAGACTTGAGTTCATAAGTATGCAAATTACGCGTTTTGTCTGGAAACAAATGTGATTTTGATGAAAATTGATGACTCTGGTAATCCTTGTTGAAAGGATTGTAGGTGTGAATGAACACCACATTTTCTGGTTTCGAAACAATCATTCCTTTACCAATATTAGAATTGATTTTCAGAATCTCAAGGAAAGTGATGTCCAAAAATCGCTTGGTCCACAAATTCTGCAGTATTCTCTTGTAGGTGAAGCGTCTTTCCTTTAAATGATGCAGAACCAGGCACTTTGGTCGCGAATGAACTCCAGAAAGACGATTTATAAAATCGAGCGGAAGCGTGAGACGGAAAGAAAGTGATTCATTTTTAGACACGAAAATTAGGACAAATATCGTTGTTGAGCGTGGATTATTTTTCAAGGAAAGGTATTCTTCACTAGAATTTTTTGCTTCCTCAAAACTAATAGCAATCGATGGAATTGTTCTCGCAATTTGCCGATTAACGTCTTGAATCTCCGTCATCTGGTCGCAATTCATATCCTCAATTAGTAACACAACTTGGTATTTGTGTAAGTTATTTCCTATATACTGCACTAAATTTTCCGTCCATTTAGGTACCATTTTCACTTTTTCTGCATGAAGAATTGTGATACACAAAATCGATGTAACATAAAATTTCAGCATCATTCTGTTTGTGATTTTATACACAAAAAACACCCTTAAGATTTTCCATGTCATATTTCAAGCAAGAATTCTCGAGGTTGCAAAATGTCGAAATTCAAAAGTTTATATGTAATTAAGTTAATTAATTCCGGATTACATTGTGCCATATTTACTTTTTTGCGTGAACTTGAGGACATGCAAAAGCCAACTAATCGAAATGCTAAATACTTACTGCTTTTACCAGTAATATTTATCTGTATTCATCAAAGTACAGGAGAGTGTAAATGTAGATCAGTTTGTTATGATAAGTGATGCTTATTTTAAAAGAAAATATGTATATTGAAATTTTTCTTTGCTAGGAAAGAATCAATACTGAAAATATTATAGAATGGCATCACAGTTTTTAATTCATTTTACTTATAAAAACCAACTGAAGAGATTTGTGATTATAAAAATAAAAAAAAATATTTTGAAATTTTTTTTTTCTAAATGTAAATTAATATTTAATTACAGAATTATTTAATTAATAATATTTAATTACAGAAACTTTCAATTTGATACCTCAATAAATTCAGAAGTAACGTTGAAGTAGAGAAAAAAATGTCGGTAAGGTAGGGATCGAAGAAGTAATTCATCTTTGGTAATACATTCCCTTAATTGGGTTATTTGAAAATTAATTAAATTGAAAATTTCTCCAAGTATCACATCTTAATTTGTCAAAATTGTATTTATTATTACTTTATCACTTTTTAGCAATAATGTAATGTAAAAAATGCAATTTCGAACAAAGATATTTATCTTTGCTTGGAATAATTTTTATATTATTTTTTACATAAATCGCTTTTTCAGTGAAATCTTCATTTGAAAAGCGCGCACTATTCTCTGAGATTTTCTATATCAATGTTGCCAACCTTTTAATATATGACATTTCCAAATCTCCTAAAGAAATAATATTTTTAAAGTATAGAGATTTCTTCATAAAATACAGAAAGCAGAACAATAATAAATTTTTATATTGTTTGGCTCAATTTTTGAACAAATGATATTTATAATCAAGTAAAAGGCAACATGCGAATTAATCTTAACAAAATTGAGGTTTAAGTTTTTGTTGGTTGTCCTGATTTGACCAACCAAACGCATTTTCCCGTCATGCCTTGCGCGAAAGTTCAGAGTTGACAACACGTCAAAAATGGCAGATTCAGGACCGAGCAAAAGTGATATTGAGGAAGTTTTTAAAAGATTACGTGCAATTCCAACAAATAAGGTTTGTACATTTTTGATTCAGCACGTTTTTTTCACTTCATTCTTTCTTAGAAATATAAATTTTCAACAGAATTCGCAATTTTAATTACGAAAAGAGCTTCAAGCTTTTCGATCCAAGAAAGCTCAATTCTCACCTCAATTGACACGCCTTTCTTAGTTTTCATCACTTTATAACTCTAATTATCGGAATTTTAATTATTTATTTACTAAATAATAAACAATTTGAATAAATTCCAGTCGCCTTCAAGAATTTTCGAGGTTAGGGGTCTCAAAAAATGAACCCAGCTGTTTCCATTGTATCTTTCTCATGATAATATTTTTTTCTGTGGAAAAACCAAAATCCCGAATATTTGAAAAAATGACAAAAAATTGATTCCAGAAAATTCAAATCCCGAAATTTCAAGTCTCCCCGAATAACAATAATATTATTGAAAATATTTTTTAACGATAGTAGAAAATTACCGAAATTTCAAATTCCCCAAAATTCAGACTCATTTTCGAAAATAAACAAATATTTCTTTTAGTGATAAAAATGTTTCATCAAAATTGCTGTGAAATCTTTGTTTTGAAATTTCTATTCCAAATTTTTAAAAATTAGAGCATAAACAGTGTGGTGTCTACCGTCCATTAGAATTATGAGATTTTAAAGGATTATAAAGTAATTTTAAGGGATTTGACTATACTTTGTGGAATTATAAGTAATTTGAGAAATTTTTAGGCATTTTACGAAATTTCATTGAATCTTAAGATATTTAAAGAGATTTAATGAGATTTCATGGAATCTTGAAAAATGTAATTTTAAAAAATACGAAAAGATTTTTACTAATTTTAAGGGGTTTTCAATTTTCAGTCATGCTTCGACTGCAATGCAAAAAATCCGGTGTGGTCCAGTGTCACATACGGGATTTTTCTCTGCATCGATTGTTCAGCTGTGCATCGAAATTTAGGGGTACACTTGACTTTTGTGCGTTCCACTCAACTTGATACAAATTGGACTTGGCTTCAGCTGAGAAATATGCAATTAGGAGGAAATGCCAACGCTGTAAGTTTGCACTTTTTATTTTATTGGTTTTTAATTCCAAAATATTAATTCGATTCAAAAAGTTATTGAGAAATAACTTTTCCTTGACTCAATTTGTTTTCATTTTTATTATTTTCTAATTATTTCAGAGGAAATTTTTTGCTCAACACAATTGTTTGACTAACGATGCTCAGCAAAAATACACTTCTCGAGCTGCAATGATGTATAAAGATAAATTATCACAAGCCTCTGCAAAAGCCATGCGACATTATGGAAAAAGGGTAATTATCTTTATTTTCTAGTCCCTGCAAGAAATTGTGTTATTTAAGTAAGAGTCCATCTAAGTTTTTAGTATAAGAATTTAATAATTATAGGTATTTGTTCCTCCACTTCCATACAAATCGGTGAGCTGAAAAATCTCCAGTTTACTTGATTGTTGAGGATATTTAAATTATTCCTTGTGTGGTGTTTTTAATACCTTTTTTCAAATATTACAAATATTAGGATATTCTAACGCCCTTTGATTGGAGTTTTAACAGTCTAACTCTAATTCACTTTTTCGAGTGAATGAAATTATTAACCATTTTTTTTAATTAAACATTGTTTTTGTTTATTTCTTAATTTAGCTGCATTTAGAGGAACAACCAGAATCAAAGAAAGAAGAACCAAACGAAGTAGACTTTTTCAAGGAACATGAAAATTTCGAATCCAACGAAATCACAGTGCCTAAAGAGGAAAAACCCCTCTCCACGTTTAGCGCTTTTAATTTGGAATCCTCGCCTAAAATATATCCAAAGACCGAGGCATCTGAAAATTCTATGGGACCGTCCGTTAAATTATCAGATGCAAGTAATCTGTCAACAGAGAGAAAATCTACTATCGGCGGAAGGAAAGTCCAACCGAAGAGAGCTGGCGTAAGTATCAAAAATTCTTTAATTTTCAAATTGAATCATTGTAAACTATTATGTTCACCTTAAAACGTTTCAAATCTTATTAAATAACTGTTCTGAAATTTTATCCATTCGCATGGACGTCTGAAATATCCAGAAAAATAAAATTTTCGACACTTTAAATTTTCCGAAAAATTAAATGCCGACAAATAAAATTCCCGAACTTATAAAAATATAAAATTATCGACACCGGAAAATTTCCGTCATTGGAAAATTGACGAAAATAATTTTTAATTTTATAATTATTTATTTATTAAAATTACCTTTTTTAATGAATTTTGACGGCGATTTTATGTCAGGAATTTTATTTTTCGGGATTTTCTAGTTTTAAATAAAAATAATTCCACTTTAAAAAGCTTTAGTATAAAAAGCATTTAATTTTAATTTAATTATTTTAATTTTAAATTTATCTATTTTTAAGTTCTTTCTGTAATTATTAAATGCTTATAGCATGCAGTAGTTCACATTTTTTTAAACTAGTGAATCATATTTTTTCCTTTTAGCTTGGGAAGAAAGCAACTGGTTTTGGTGGAGCTCAGCGAGTAAAAACGAACTTCGACGAGTTGGAGAAAAGCGTCTTGGAAGCTTCTCGAGAAATTGTTCAGAAAGAAGCTCAAGAAAGGACTAAAGAGGAGCAAAATGAGATTGACACTCGATTGGCCTATCGCTACGAACAAAACTTGAGTATGCAAGCCAAGAAAGTTGAAGAAAAAGCAAAACAGCTCAATCCTTCAAAAGCCGGACAAGCTGAAAGACTCGGCATGGGATTTAACACTCGCGGGTTAGTTACAAATATATTTATAACAGTTATCACAACTCGTTACCTATTCAATTTTTGGTCACCTACTTTTATTAAAAAATTCATCTATGTATTCACCTTTTTTAATGACAATAGGTGATTTAAAAATTTTTAAATTTTACTTTTAACTGAAGTTTTAAGAAAAGTATGGCTATCCTTTAAGTTTTTATCTTAACTGCGAATACCAATCATTTTTTCAGTGGAGCAAGTCATTCGGCTTTCGGAGACATGAGTACAATTACTCAAGAATCATCCTCGAAAATCTTTACTACTTCGGAGCCAAAAAGGGAACCGGAGAGGCTACGATCAATCGAGGATGACGTGCGAACGATAACATTCGAGGATGCTCTTGATGATTTTGCATTCGAGCACAGTTTCAGGAGTGCTGGTGCAAATAGCAAACCTCGTAATGATGAAGTTACCGTAATTGCTGAACCAGAACTGCCTAAGCGTGTCGCACCTCGTCAAAATCACTCCCGAGGCGAGAGCAAAATTACGCCGGAGGGTGAAGCTCAGAAGAAATTCGGCAGTGCCAAGGGCATCAGTAGCGATCAGTATTTCCACGACAGCGCAAACGATGACAATGTTGGTTTTAAAATTACTTTTTACTAACACAAATCTAGTAGACACTTTAAAATTTATGTTTGACTGCCTGCATGATTTGCAACAATTTAGGTTTATAATTTAAATAAATAATTGTTTTCAGTGGGAGCGAAAGAATAATTTGCGTCGTTTCGAGGGTTCATCCAGTATTTCATCAGCAGATTATTTCGGATCTGGTCAATCAAATCCGACCTCACCGACATCTTCTCTTTCAATGAACCTCAGCGGTCGAGGCGGAAGCGTCGATCTTGAAGATGTGCGCGAAAGTGTGAGACAAGGAGTCAGCAAAGTAGCGGGAAGACTAAGTTCCCTCGCAAATGCTGCAGTCTCATCTATTCAGGACCGTTATGGACTCTAAAGTTAATGAATATTGGTATTAAATATTGTTACTGATGAAGTTTTCTTATTCGTGTTATTCTGTGGATTGTAAATAAAAGCTTCCGAGAGTGAGAAAAGCTCCCTCTCACTGTTTTTAGGTATGAAATTTAAAGCGTTCTGTATAAAAATCTCTTTCTTTTTTCTACTCTTTGAGTTTGGAAATAAATAAAGTAGAAATTACTGAACAATGAGAATTTTAATCTTTCGACTTTGCAAGCTTTTCAATTTCCTGAATGAAAACATTGGTCTTGGATCTAAAGATGGAAAATATTTATGGATTTTTCACTTTTTGGCACAAAAATATCACAATATTATGAAAAATCATTTTATTGGAAAAATTTCGTCAGATTTCAAGGGAATTCAAACACACTTAAACTAAAACCGAAAATATAGATTTTTAAATATTTTTATACATAGTAAAAGACGATTAATTTAAAAATTATAAATTCAAACTTGACATAATCTCTGATAATTTATCGACTTTGTCGTTCGAAGTATGCGCACTAGTGATTTTCATTAATTCTTGTAGAGTTTCTTTATCACAGAGTCTTAAAATGTTTGAAAGGTCATTGGTACTAAGCAACGCCAAAATCTCGAGCCAGTAGCTTTGCAAATAATTCGAAAGTACTTTAATCGCGTTTTCGGGATCCTCTTCGATTTGAGATTTAAATTCTTCCAGAGCTGAAAAAAAATGTTGTATCTTAATTCATTTTTCATAATTTTCAATAAACAATATTGTTTTTAGTTTCGTTTTATTTCTGGTTTAAAGAATTTAATTTTATTCCAATTATGATTAACGTTTTATTCAATTTTGAATATGCTCTTCGAAAATATTTTATAATTTGTTGTTTCAAATTGAGCAATCAACTAAATATACTAAATATATGTATAAATAAGAAAATAAGTATTTAGTTGGTATGTGAAGGTATTAAATATTTAATAATTAGTGCACCTAATTATTTAATTAATCATTTAAATGAAAATATATTTTCGGTGCATATAAATTTTGGAAATTGTAAAATTTCGAAAAATTATATACCTACTTCAATCAATTTGAATTTCAGAAAAAAAAAATAAAATTTATTTTAAACCTAGAAAGACATTGAAAAGAAGCAGTTTTTCGTTGTTTTTAATAATTAATTATATTAAGAATTAATCTACTCACCGAAAGAAAGAACCCTTATAATCTGAATAATGACCCAATTTAATTCAGAATTAATCTCAAACTCGTTTCGCTGAAATACGAGTATAATTTCAATACTTTGTTGAATACAAAACAAGATCTGTTGATCGAGTGGAATTAAATTGAAAGACGAGATATAGGGTCTTAAGATCTGATACAAGATTCCCTTCAGTTTTTTGAATTTCTCATCATTTTCCCCATCCTCAAATTTTAACAATTCATTTTTAGTTATTTCAGATAAGATAACGAGCCAACTCTCAATCGATTTTATTTGCGATCTCGAATGGCTTTCATCGTGACTGATTCTCATTATCTGAGAAATTGACTCTAAAAGGGCGGGAATCAACAGATCAACATTAAACAAATCCGTGAGGACCATCGACTCCATAGAAGAAATTGTAGATAAAAATTCCAAAACTGCCATCAGTAGATCATCTAAAATATTAAATACTTATTTACTTATGATGTTGGACCCAAATGTTAAGCTCAAAATTCCATTCTCCATTTTACTCAACGACAATTATAAATAAATATTTTTTGCATAACATGCATAATTCTAGTAAAAATTGATTAATTTTACAGAGGGAAAAAATTCCAAATTTAATATTTGTTGAGTAAAATGAAGAAGTTGAATTTTTAGATTAGACAAAAGATGTAAAATTATATAAAAAGTTTTCAAAAGATTGCAAACGATATGAGCCTCGATTAGTAAATAATTACCATTTATTGAGCTATTGAGAATAAATGTTAGAACCTCGCCCAGAAATTCGCATTCCTTTAATATTGATAACCATACGGATGTTGAATTTCGCTGAATGTACCAAAGAGCGGCTTGCAAAATTCTCAAGACTTGTATAAGAGTTAGCGAGTCATCGGAAGGTAAAAGTTTTAAGACAATATAAATGATGTCTGTTTTATTTTCAAGAGCGTCCAAAACTGATGTTTCGCAACACATATTTCCCAAGATGCCGACAATTATTTCCTAAAATTTTATTATTAAATAAGTTTTGCTTTTTCTAAATCTATCAAATATTAATTTTAGGAAACAAAATTCTCACTATTAGTCTTTTTTCCTCCGATGCTCTTAGAACAAATTCTGCAATGTCTAAAAAATCGTTTTCCAAAAGGTATTTGACGACGTCCTTCTCCCCTGACATGTCCCATAACGTACACAAAGAATCTTCTAAATCGTTTGACCAACCTTCTTCATGAACCTAAAAAGTCATTTATTTAGACGAAATGTATTACTTATGTAAGGCAAATTCTATTTTGCTTTAAATCCTGAGACTAAAATTTATTAAACTGAAGTTTAAAGTATTTTCAATCATCACAATACCTATTGTCATTAAAAATGGTGATTTAAAAAAAAATAGATAAGAAATAATTAAAAAAAAAATGGAGATATCAAAAAATTTTGACTAAACGCAAACAAAGCTTAATCCCCAAACCAAGTCAATAAAATTTTAATTAAAAATTCAGAATAAGAGCTTCAAAGGAATTGAAAAGAATTTAAAATTCTTTGTAAATCCATGAAAATTGTTTTGCAGTTTAAATCCTTGGGAATCTTTCCAGGTTTTTTTAAATTTTTTAGAATTCTTTTTAAATCCTTGAAGTTTTATTAAATCACTTTAAATCTTTGAATTGATATTTTTTTTTATTTCTTAGAAATTTTCAAAACCCTCTGCATCAAATTCTTTAATTTTTACAAAAAATTCATAAATGATCCTATTTCGTAGAGAATAAATTACAAGACTCTAAAAAATATTAGATATTTAAAAATAAAGAGATAAATTTGAAAGTAACAATTTAAAATATAGTAAATTAATTAGAAATTGAAGATGACGAGTTTTATAAAAGGATTCACCTTGGATAGAGAAATGAGGGTATTGATTATCCATTTAGAGCTGTAAACTGTATCACCAACAGTGTCGCCTTTCAAAATATCAAGTTCCTTCTCATTGAATTCATGCGATTCTAGTATAACTGATCCACCATAAGACTCATTGTCGACACCTGAATTATTATACTCCACTTCTTCCCTCGCTTCATTGTCTTTGCTCATGTTTAATAACGTCTTATTGTTAGATATTGCTTATTATATTTACCAACATCCTTTATTCACCTTCTGGAAACAAAAAATAGAAACTCTTTTATTTAAGAACAAAATGAATATTTAAATTACAATAATAAATTCTAAGAATCGCTTCTTATTATTTTTCAAAATGTAACATTCAGCAATTTCAGGGCGTTGGACTCAAGTGTTAAGCTCAAAATTCCATTCTTCATTTTATTCAACGAAAATAATAGATAAATATTTTTTCTCTCTGTAGCGCTAATCTTTTTCCAAATATAAGACTGCGTACAGAACGAAAAAATATTTAATTTTAATACTTTTTGCATCAAACAAAGAATTCAAAATTCAATATTTTCATTTTACTTAAGGGTGTTGGAGCCAAGTTCTAATATAAAAATTCGATTTCTTCATATTACTCAAGAAATATTACATTTGGAATTTTTTCCCTAGGTAGAAGTAATCAATTTTTAACTAGAATTAGGCGTACAGAGCAAGAAAATGCCTAATTCAAATATTTTTTAATCAAAGTGAAAATATTGAATTTTGAAATCAGTTTTTTAATTCCTCTTTTTATGCAAAAAGTATCGAAACTAAATATTTTTTCGCTCTGCACGCAATCTCATATTTGAAAAAAGATCAGCGCTACAGATCGAAAAAATAATTATCTATAATTTTCGTTGAGTAAAATGAAGAAATCGAATTTTGAAGTTAGAACTTGGTTCCAACAACCTTAAAAAATATTTGAATTAGATATTTTCTTGCTCTGTGCGTATAATTTTAAATTAAAAATGTGTTGGAGCCAAGTTCTATTCTAAAAATTCGATTTCCTCATTTTACTAAACAAATATTAAATTTGGAATTTTTTCCCTCTGTAGAATTAATTAATTTTTAACTAGAATTATGCGTACAAAGCGAGAAAATATCTATTCCAAATATTTTTTAAATAAAATAAAAATATTCAATTTTGAAGTTAGACTTTGCATTTTTCGCTTTACGCAAAAAATATCGAAATTAAATATTTTTTCGAAACTTTTTTTTTATTTTTACGAAAATTGAAGACCAGATAAACATATCTTAGCATATTTTCTTTAATTTTATAAATTTTTTATTTGATATTTCAATAAATGTACCAGAAAGGTTGCAGAGAATAAAATGTCGGTAAGTTAGGGATCGGGTATGTCTTAAATGGCCTTAATACCATTTTTTTATTTAAAATAATCTCTTTCAAACATATTTTTTGAGTCCTTCTTATGAGAAAAACACAACATGCATATATGTACTTAATATTTTATATATAGGTTTATCCCATAAAATCACATATTTTATGAAGAAGAAGAATTTGATATCTTAACTTTGAGGAGAAATATTAAATAATAAATACCTTGTTTTATAAATAATATGCATGTATGTAATGTAAAACGTAAACCGTAAACACCAAAGTACGAAAGCAAGGAATGTGAAAAACACAAATTTCTGAAGTTTCGATCAGCTTGGATCAGCTGATTGGAGCGCGCCCGTCAGGCCATCAGCCGTCACTGATGACAATTTGAAGTTTTGATCAAAGATAAAAGCGCCTAAAATTGTGTAAATTTCTCAAAATTCAAGGAGATTTGTCTTATACATGGGTAAGTGAATTAGAATCTTGGAATAATCATTTATTTTTTTTGTTTGTTAAATGAAATATTATATTCGGTTATATTAGAATCGAATTTAGGCTTAGGAGGTTAGGTTTCTAAAATATGTAAATAATACCAGATAACGTAATAATAATTTAATTATTAGGCTAATGATAGCAGTAAAATCAAAAAAGACGAGGATATTTTAAGTTAGATCATATAATTTTCGATCTCAGAAGTTCATCTCTTATTTTGAAAAGAAAACTTTTGCTCCAAAAAGCATTATAGAAGACAATTAACAAAATATAAAATCATTTATTTATTATTATGATTAAAAATCATTTGAAAGACTAAAAAATATTTTTAAATTCCTTGCATTCGGTATATTTGTTTGACAACTGAAAATTATAACAATCTCTCAACGCTGATGCATCTAATTAATTTCCTTGACATATATAAATATTTAATTCAATGCTATAAACGTATTTAAAATTTTACTGTCAACAATTCAACATCATAAGAAATTCGAAACCTTAAGGACATGTGATACTTTACCATAAGAGCAAATTAGTTATACATATTATACATTCATAATAATAAATATTATCTGGTCCTAAATACATATTTACATTTTATATAAAAAAAACATTTTGAATTTTTTTTATGGTTTTACATAATACAAATTTAGGACCAGATAAACGTAACTTAGTACATATATATTTTTTAAATGGTTTATAAATTATATATAATATAAATAATATATATGAACTAGTTGTAATTTTCTTGAAAACTTAAAATTTTCTTTTTAAACGTCAGGAAGCCTTCGTTGATAAAAGAGATGGGACAGACTTTAAGCGAACCGGTGACGACGAAAAAAACAGCTTGTTGTAGAAATGATAGTTTTCGAGTGGGAAGTTCGAGTATGCAAGGATGGAGAGTGAGCATGGAAGATAGTCATGTCCACATTCTCTCTCTTCCCGATGATCCAGGAACCGCTTTCTATGGAGTATACGATGGCCATGGAGGTAAGAAAAAAATAAGAAAACAATAATCCGAAGATTTCAGTCTAAAATCTAAACTAGGAAAAATGCACGATTCGCTTCTGTTAGCTTTATATTTTCTCAATTTTGAATTTCTTAAAAATTTAAGTACGATTTCATTTGAAATATATTTTTATCTTTTCAGGAGCAGCTATATCACACCATGTTAGTAAACACCTGCACGAATACATAACGAAGAGAAACGAGTTCAAAAATGGAAATATTAGTCTGGCGATACAAAAAGCATTTCTTCAACTAGACAAGGACATGCAAAATGAGCCAGCTTTAAGAGAAAAACAAGCGGGTTCGACAGCTATTGCTCTTCTCATTAAAGATAACATTCTTTATAGCGTAAGTTGAATATGATATTATTAAAAGAGTGATTGCGATTTTTATTGAAATGGCTCCTATAAACTTGAAGTTTCCAAGTATCAAATTACGCAATTTGATAATGCCCAGAGTGGCAATTGATCGGAAAACCGTGAAATGAGCATGAATTTTATTGATCGGGAGTTTACTTCTGATCAGTGTAAAATTTAAGTTTTCATTATTTTAATCATTATTTTTTTACATTTATTGGACTGAAAATATCAAAAAAGTTTTCGATGCTCCAAAAACACAAAAGTCTAATTTATTTATTGGCAGAAAATTCTCCATTGCCCGGGATTTGATTTTAAGAAACTTCAAAGAATTTTTAAAAGAGTTCAAAACAGTTTAAGGCATTTCAGGAATTTTCGAAAAGAATGTTGAATTTTTTTTAATCTAGACCTAGAGCGTATTTAATTTGAAAATGTATCATTTTAAAAATATTTTAAATACTTTCAATCAAAATTATGCAACTGATTCAAAAATAGTTCAAAATAAAATTTGCAAAACGCAATATCTACTGTTAATTGACCGGGTAAATTGAAAAACTTGACTGGAAAAGGTCGGGAAATTTTAAATCGTTCTCCGAATCGCCAACAAATTTAGAATTACATAATTTATGTAATTCTAATTTTGATAATCATTTTTTATTTAATTCCAGGCAAATGCAGGAGATAGCAGAGCAGTCGCGAGTGTTCGAGGTCGAGCCGTCGCTCTAAGTCACGATCACAAACCTACTTTGATCACCGAAAAAAAGAGAATTGAAGCCGCAGGTGGTTGGGTAGAATTCGGTAGAGTCAATAGACATTTGGCTTTGTCTCGGGCCTTCGGAGACTTTATGTTCAAACAAAATAATCGCAAGACACAAGAGGAACAAATCGTCACTGGTAATGTTTAAAATTCAAAATTTTTATTAGACAAGATTGATGCCTAAAGTGCAAATTCAAGCTTTTACTCACCTAAAATTTTCTTTACCACTTATATTATATTATATAATAGGTAGAAATTTTATAGGAGATTTGAAGATTCACGTTAAGAGCATGTGTTACTTACCATATGAGCAAGTTTTTAAACCCGGTTTTTTTTCTACAATGTTTACATTTTCAAAAAAATTTTAGTCAACATCCGTCCGTGTTCACGTTCTTGACTGATGATGACTATAATTTTTTTAAAAATGTAAAAACTGTAGAAAAAAACCCGGGTTTAAAAACTTGCTCATACGGTAAGTAACACAACATGCCCTTAAGAATTAATGTAAAAAATTTCAAAATATTTCAAAGAGATTTTCTAAGATTTAAAATAATTGAAAAATATTTCCAAGGATTATTTAAATAAAGTAACTATTTATGGCTGTTTTATAACTATTCTGTAACAGTGCTTCCGGACGTGAAGGAGTTTGAAATAACTGAAGACTGGGAGTTTCTGATCCTCGCCTGCGACGGTATCTGGGACGTGATGACAAACCAGGACGCGGTAAAGTTCGTTAGAAGTAGATTAGCTGCTTCAAAAATGGAAGGCGGAGAGGAGCAACTTATAGATCCTGAAGAAATCTGCGAGGACTTACTGAAACACTGCCTAGCGCCAGATGTTCTCATGGACATTGGCTGCGATAACATGACTGTCGTCCTTGTTTGCTTCCTTCACGGGAAATCGTATTCTCATCTAGTCTCCAAGTGCCAGCAAATCCCAGCAGACTCTGATCTTCCAGAATCGATAGGCGATACTTCGAGGATTTCGCCTGGAATCTTCGAAAGCTCCTTATAGAAAGTGATATTATACAGTACCCACCGCACTTAATATTAATTTAAAATACTGGTCTCTTAAGGTCATGTATCAGTTATTCGATCCCTATATTTTCAAAATTCTTTTCTCTGCAATGTAGTCTTTAAATTTATTGAGATATGAGTTGTATAATTGTACAATTATAAAAAAAAGTTATTTGATTTTTTTTTGGTATTGTAAAAGTTTAGGACCAGATAAATACCTTAGTATTTTTCTTTCAATTAAAAATTTTTTAAATTCGTTATTTCAATAAATGTAGAGATGGCTTTACAGAGAAAAAATGTCGGTAAGGTAGGAATCGGACAATTGATACATGGCCTTAAGGGTGTTGTACTTCTATCTCTTTATTTAACTTAACAAATATTATAACTCGATATATTTTCGCTCTGTGCGTATGCTTATACATATTTGAAAAATGAGTACATACTTCTACAGAGAGAAAAAGTAACTAATTATAATATTTAGTGGAGTAAAATGAGGAAATCAAATTTTGAAGTCAGAACATGGTTTCAACACCCTTAATATCAAAATTGAACGTGCTAAAGAGAATTAAAATTTTTTTAAATGGCGTGAAAAAAATATCACTGTACATTTTGTTTTTATTTTTTTAGTCTACTATTTACTTTGTTTTGTTATATTACTTTTTTTGTGAGAATCATGTATGCTGTTAAAAATGTTTCTTTTTATTTATTTACGGATGTAGACGCCGAGTTATTGGTTATAGATAAATCATTTTTACAAATCTAGTAATTTTCTATTTGATGTTGATAATTATTACGCAATATTTAAGATGTTAATAAACATGAACAAAGACAATGAAATCGAATAACACATTTTAAAATGACACTATTAGAGATATAGTTTACAGCTCCAGATGGATAATCAATACACTTATTTTCTTTATCTAACTGGCTTTCTTTAGAAAAATCGTCATGTTTAAAAAAATTTTGAAATTTATTTCTTTATTTTATTTACATAGAATAGTTATTTAATAGTTACACAGTGAGTTTTAAAAAATTTTTAAATTATGTATTAAAATCATAAGTTTAGGGTATTAAAAAATACGTGAAAAAAATTTTATCGGCTAAAATTGAGAAAACGTTAGAAATTAATAATAACTTTATTGTGAGACGAGACAGACCATTTACAAAAAATTATAATGACGATTGAATGATGATTCTTAATAATGATTTACGATTTTTAATGACTTTAATCAATTTAATTTTATTAATTATGCACTGTTATGTTCATTTTTGTGTTTCTTGGTAATTTTCCCGTGAAGATTTTACATACATATTATATCTAGTCCCTTGTAAATTTTAATTTTCCCGCCGCGAAATGTTGACATCGATTAGTAGCAGGCAGGGTTGCCATGCATTTGATTGATTGATTGGGGTACCAACCTGCCAACTTCACGACGGTTTCCATCTCTTCCAACTCCAACTCTCCAAGATCCAACTCATTCCAACTTCCAAGTTCGAACGCTAAGCAGATGTTTCGCTCCCTTTAAAGATTACGAATTCTTTTGCCGGTCCCGTGGATCTCGCAATAAAACGTACATATTAATTAATTACAGGCCCCCTTTCGCGTGAAGTCTGAAATACATACTACTCCGTAACTGAAATACAATTTAGTCGCCATTTTGGCAGTTTTTATATATAGTTAATTTTCTCCTTGGTTTTCCTATCATGCCAAACCTGCCAAACGAATTGACCTTTGACGATGTAAGTACGCGCGCGAGCGCGACCGCGACTGAAGTGTCCGTTGATCAAAAAATTTGTTCATGTTTCATTTTTTTCAGTTTCCAATTTTAAGTAGATGTGCCTCGGTTAAAATCAAGGACAAAGATGCCGTAATTAGGAAACTAAACAACATAATTCGAGGAGGACCGGAAAAATTGCAAGTTCGTTACTTTTATTAAGAATATATTTATTTATAATTGAGAGGCAAATGTAATGAAAGGGTGCTATAATTTTTTTGTTCTCAACACAAACGATGAGCTCGAATTTTCAAGGCGATAAAAATTAAGTTCCAAATTAAAAAACAAATCATATTTTTACTTGAATTAAGATTCAAGTTTTAAACTCAGAATTCGATTTCTTCACTTTACTTAACGTATATTAAAATTAGATACACATATTTTCGCTCTATAGACAAACGCTCTTTCAAAATAGTACTATGAATATGTAGCGAAAGATGATTTAATTTGAATACTTTTTGCAAAAAATGAAGAATTCGAAATTTAATCTCAAAATTAGATTTGTTTCGCTATGTCTAAATAATTAATTATAGGTAGCATGCTACAGAGCTAAAAAATATCTACATATTAGCTAATTATAGTATTCGTTATGTAAAATGAACAAATCGAATTCTGAAGTTAGAGAAATAATTTTCAAAAAAAATTTTTGACAAATTATTCCCGGAAATTAAATATTTAATATTTACATATAAAATTTGCGTTTAAAATTTCTCGACAGAGCTTTGTGCCTAAAAATTCTTTATTTATAATTCTTCGAAATCCTTAGATAGTTTCTAAAATCTGTTAAATAAACTATCAAATCTAGATAAAAAAATAACATAGTTATCATAAATGCCAATTTCTATTTCCCTGACAACTACTTGAATTTCCATGACATTTCCCTGACCATTTTTCTTTGACTTCCCTGACATGTAGTCATCCTGATTGTAATTATTTAATTTTAATTTTTCAAAACTTTTAATGAGATAAAACTTAATTTGTATAGGTCGTCACAGATTTTGATCTTACTTTGACGAAACAACATGTCAACGGCAAAAATCACCTCAGTAGTTTCGGTAAGTTTAATTTTATTTTTAATTTAAAAAATTATTAGGACTAAGTAAATGAACTTTCAAAATAATTTCCAATTTCATTAATTTTCACAGTGGCTTAAATTTGAATTGATCGCAATTAAATATTTATCATCTGAGGACCCTTTTTTTTTTTGCATATTTTAAAATATTTTTAAAAAATAATAATTTTAGAAAACTGGTAGAAATGGTTTCATAGTTAATAGAATATGTTCAGTTTAAAGCATAGAATGGGTAGATAAATTTACAAGACAGTTTCTTAAAAGCATCGAACTTTCTCAACGCAGTATCTTTCTTTTTTATTGTGACCTACTTAATTCATTCCGTTGATATAGTGTCATCATATTGTTTATATTTTTCAATATATTACAACAAAAATTTATAATTACTTAATACCAGAATGCAGAACTTTCAGTTTTTAATAATTTCAACATTCCCATTTTTTAAATTCATATTTTGCAATTGAAATTAAAATTGTATTTTTAAACGTTAAAAAAGCATTTAACTTGAATTTTGAATTTTTTTCAGGAATGTTCGCAAAATGCAAGCAGCTGCCGCCAGACTTTGAGGAGAAGGACTTCACTGTCTCTCAAAAATTTAAAAAAATTGAGAGGGATCCCGAAGTACCTCTACAGGAAAAAATTAAAGCAATGGAAGAATGGATGAACATCAGTGAGGAATTGTTAAGCGGATATGAATTCGACCCATCTGAATTGGACGAAGTTGCGGCAAAATATGGGACGGACTTAAGGGACGGGACGAAAACCCTCATGGAGAAATTGAACGCAGCCAAGGTTCCAGTTCTCGTATTTAGTGCTGGTCTTGGAGACGTGGTAGAAGTGGTTTTAAAGCATAATGGCGTTCTTCTCCCTAATGTCGAAATAATCTCAAATTTCCTGAAATACTCGAATAAAATGCTAGATGGATTTAGGGGTCAAAAAATTCATGTTTTCAATAAAAACGAAACCGTCCTAGATGAAGAGCATCGCAAGAAGTTGGAAAAAAGAAAAAATATTTTACTGATGGGCGACAGTACTGGGGACTCGACTATGTCCAATGGTATACAAAATTTGGAAAACGTTTTCAAAATAGGATTTCTATATAACGACGACAACACAATTGTAGAAAAAAGTTTAAAAAACTACATGGATGCGTTCGACGTTGTTTTGGTCGATGACCAGACAATGGACCTTCCCTTGGCAATATTAAAAATGATGACTTAATTTTCAAAAAAAAAGTCACGAGAAATATTTGTTAAGACCCTACACCACGGTGCAAATTTCTTCAACGCGGGGCGAGTGTGCATTTTTTAAATTTCTTTTTTGTTTTTCAAGCAAACGAAAAATAAAATTTTTTCTATTAATTTTCGTGGCCAATATATACATACAAAAGAGTGCATAAAAAATGTGTTGCTCTAATATACATCAGCACTGTTCACAGTATACGCGAAATTGTTTCTCGGTGATTGGCAGCGATTAAACCATACGGGTTATACAAAAGAAATATATAGCATTCTTAAAAAATGCATTTTTCAAAAATTGGTAAAAAAAATTGCACCGTGCGTCGTAGATGTCTTCTTCTTTATAAATGGGAATATCTACAGAGGGAAAATGTTTTTGATTTTAAGGCCTCTATCCCAACATTTTATTAAAAAAGTATTAAAATTAGAACATGGATCCACCTTTAATTCATTAAATTTGAATTCTTTCCTGCCTTGACCTCAAATCCAGCGTTGACCGACTGCCTCTGTTCAATCACCTTCACTTCAAATATTTTTAAAAATGATAGACTTCGTTTTATAATTATTATACTATTTTATAATCGCACAATAGAGAAACGTACTTTTCTTTTTTTTCTCTTTTATTTTTTAGTATCTTTGCCTATTAAAAATCTGATTAGCGGAAGCGGATTGGCGTCACATTTGCGTACGTGTGTGAAACAAAATCTAGAGATGTAGTTTTAAGATTAATCAGCTTTTTTACAATATTATAATTGTAGTATAAGTACGATTGATGTTTTGGAATGGGGATTTCCACATTCAAATGACACTGCCATGAATTTATTTCTATTACACTCGAATCTCCTAAATAACGACCTGCATGAACCTAGAGATCCTAAAAGTAGAGTTGAGACAACTTTACTCTGTTTTTGATTGGTGCAAAATATTGTGGGGTAACCGGAATCGGAAGTTCTAAAATACGCGCGATGATTGGTCAAAAACAGATGCATCGTATATCGATAATCG